>APFE030537391.1:90145-220531 GCA_000404065.3 Pinus taeda | reverse complement strand
CGGGGTGGCTGTTCGATTCTCATCCTCTCTTTCTCAATACCTGCAAATCTTCCTGCAACATTGTCATGCGCTTCAACAGTCCTCTTCTCATCATGAAAATGGCGATCCTCAACTTATTCCACATTCGCTTCTTCTTTCTCAGAGCACCTTTCTAGATCATCTGGAGAAGAAGGACTGAGGCCTTGGCAATGGCTTCCTACAATTCATAATGTATCCACCACAGACAACTCATATAAGTTTCGTCTAGATTTGTTCTAACAATATTCACGCTTTTCAGAAATCATATTTCCACTTACCCTCTTTGGTAGGAATTTCGGAAGTGAATAAGTTTTTGAAACTCTTTTTCTGCCTCGGGATCCTTCTCGTCCTGATTTCTTTGGCTTATTTTTGTCTGGGTTTCTTTCATGTCCTTTCTTTTGTTGGCTCTGTTTTACCTTTTTGTTTTCAGCAATTTTTGTTTCTTGGCCTCCTGTCGAGCCGGCCCGCGTCTCTATTTCCTAATGATGATTAATTACAAAGCGTCTGGATCAACGTTTCCTTGCTTGATCACTATTGGGCTTTATGGATTCATGTTTTTCTGTTGTGGTGGAGCAGGTGTATTTATGTCAATATTTTCTCACAGATCTTGTGTCATTAGTAGCTCTCTAAGGCTCTCTAAAGAAATGATAATGGAGCTCTGTATATGATCTCTGTAAACTCCTTTATATAATGAAGGTAGTCTTGTGTTTTCTTTCCCTATTGAAAAGGTTTGTTAAACTCGTTTAGTACAGTGTCACTGTTAACATTGTATGTCTGTTCGGTTCAAGTTTTTAAGATGAAAATAATTATTTTAAATTTGTTCAAAATTGTCTACATGAAGCTAAGCTTGCTAATCTATTTTAATAAAAATTCCTTAACAAAATTCATCGATCTAAACGAATTCAAATATTTTAAATAATCTTATTGATCTACTACCAAAGATCATTTCCACATGCCTTAATTCTCAGAGGATTTAAAATAATAATAAAATAAAAATGGGGAAGAGAAACTGCATGTGTACACCTCGACAAAGAGGAGGAGTGATTTGAATTGCGGAGCATTCTCGCTTGCAATGCCGAAATGCCCAACTTGAAAATCGAGACTGGTCTCCGTTCCCATGCAGACAAAAATGGGAGAATTATTGAGAGGATTGCCCCAGAAAGTTCTGTCTACAAAATATCTCAGTTGAAAGGTGAGAGACTCTGATACGAAAGAAAAATGGTCGAGAAGTTGAGTGTAATAATGTGTCTCGTATTCATCCGACTGGGCAACTACCTTTCGCTGCTTTCGCAAATCATGACTACGCAATCTGAGAGACAAAGGATGGACCCTAAAACAATCGATAACGCTACACCTCATTATCAGTAAAATTTAAATTAGGATTTGTGGAATAAGTTGTGGAATTATTCCTGTGTTTTTTTCATTTAATTTAAATTTAAATTAAACTTTCATTGAAAAGTTTCGTCGAACCTGACAAGAAGGAATTCAAATATGGAAACTTCCTCTCTAACCTTTTCAGGCTGAGAACAAGATTTTAGTTTAAGTTTGATGTATAATAACAATACACTATACATTTGTAATATAAATAAGGTAATATAGTAAGTGTTTTTCTGTATAATTTAAATTTAAATTAAACTTTCATTGAAAAGTTTCGTCGAACTTGACAAGAAAGAATTCAAATATGGAAACTTCCTCTCTTACCTTTTCAGGCTGAGAACAAGATTTTAGTTTAAGTTTGATGTATAATAACAATACACTATACATTTGTAATATAAATAAGGTAATATAGTTAGTGTTTTTTTCGTTTAATTTAAATTTCTGAAAAGTAAGAACTGGTTTGTATATTTAAAAAAAGTTACAGTGGTTATTTTTTCTTTTTTAGTTTAAATGTAGTTGAATTAGAAGGGTTACAAAGTAGCTACTCTTTTTTAGTTCAAATATAGTTGAATTAGAGTAAAAAACAATAAAGTCACACAACTTTATATTAATAAAAATATACAATTAAAATGTCAAGATAGTTAATGATTGCATTATATTTTGTTAGAGAGAGATAATAAGAATTCTATTTGTAGATGATTTTTATAAACTTTAATATAATATTTTATCATTTTATGTTGTGATCAAATTTTTTTACTAAATTATTGTAGGAGAGAATTGAAAGGCATTGTAATCGTTTATCATAACATATCCATTTTTCAATATACATAAAAATTCATGTATCATTTCTTTTAAATATAATCATGAAATTTATTAACAATCATTTTCAATAATAACAATGAAAATTGAAATATTATTATTATTTACTAAAATTATTAAAATTATTTACTTTTAATTTTCAATAATTATATTTAAAAAAATTATTAATTTATAAAAAAACGTTGTTGTATAATACATTGTCAATTTAAATTTTACAATATACGAATTTCTTAGAACGTGTTACAAATTAATAGCATGCTGATCAATTGTATTATAATTTTGAGAATGAACGCCGTTAATCCTTAAAGTATGAACATTTTCTGATAGGTTTAATTAATATGGAAGCGTACATCTAGATAACTTCCTAAGGGGTGAGGGTCTGGATCCGTATTGGGCGTGGTAAGGTGGGTGGAGGGCGTGAGGGGGTGCATGGGAGCGTGATGATGGTGGTGGGTAGGGCGGGTAGGGAAGGGCCGTGGTAGGGCGAGGGGGCATGAGGGTGGGCGGTAGGGTGGATGGCTGGGTATGGGCATCGGGGAATCGTAGGGGGCGTGAGGGGCTGGGTGGGAAGGTTAGGGGAGGCGCGATTGGGGGTGAGGGTTGGGGTGAGGGGAGGCAGGAAGGCAGGTGTTTGAGAGGGGAGGGCGGTCTAGGGTAGGGAGTGGGAGGAGGGAGCGGGTGGCCGGCCCGATTGCAGGTGGGAGAGTGAGGGGGAAGGGAGGAAGGGGAGGGTGTTGAGAGGGGGGAGGGGCGGTTAGGGTAGGGGAGTGGGGGAGGGAGCGGGTGGCCGGCCGATTGCAGGTGGGAGAGTTACCTTAAAAAAATAGTTGACCCTAAAAAAAATCATCGTTCCAGTATCATCACTTTTTCGTTTTCAAGCTGTATTTTGTACGAAAATTTCGTTTTCACTGCCATTTTTAAAATATGTTCAAAATCGTCCCTAAAAAAAAAAACCATTGTTCCAGTATACACACTTTTCATTTTTAGCATTGTTTTTTATGTTTTTTTGGCGTTTTTTGGCCAGAGTTTCTGTTTTGAGTTTATATTTCCTGTTTCAAAGTTTACATTGTTAATATGTTAAGGATCAGAAGTATGCTTAGCTTCATTTTGGAGGTATAAGAATTGGTCTTGCTCCTCTATTCCGACATGGATTAAACACCCCCTGCATTGCTAAACTCTTTGATACTCGTCAACAAACCTATGAAAATGCAAGAATAGGAACCATTATGGGTAATCTTTCTACGGGATGTCAATACGGTACAATATTCCCTGATTATTCAATCAGTTTGAATGATGTCCATCTCAAAGATTGTTGGAAACTCTCAGTGGGAGTTCAAGGTCTTCAAATGATAGAAGATAGTGAGTATCTTTCTACACTAGTTCAAGCTTCTTTTCAGCTAACCAACACAACTCATCCTAAATTAAAACAACCTGTTTTAAAGGACTTTGTTACTGTTGGTCTGTTTAATGCCTAAGTTGAAGGTGTCCTTTATGACCTGACTGAATTACCAAGCAATTGGTATTTTCAATACAAGTCACTTACAGATGACCGAAAGCTTGAGTCTAAGCTTAAAAGAGTCTCTATTGATAATGGTCAAGTAAAGCTTATTCCTGCAAAACCCCAGATTCCTCGACCTATTGTCAGGCCTCGTCGTTATGTAATTCCTATACCTTCAATAGAAGCATCGTCTTCCAGAAGCGTTGAGCTTCCTCCACTCGAAGAAGTCCGTCTTGCCGAACCACAGTTGTCTTCAATTGATCTGTATATACTAGAATCAAAACCGTTTTTTAGCTATAAATAAGATGCATCGTATCTTTCATACTCAATATCCCCCTATTGATGAATGGATTTATGCAAATCATCGCTTTGTCAAAGGTGGGAAATGGTCTCCCAAGACAAAGTTTTATACTATCTCCTCTACGTCCAAACAACCAGCAACACGAGCTGATTGTGCTCCTCTCATAGAGCATAATGCATTAAACACCACTGATTTAGATCAGACTTACCAAATCGGTAATTACCTTACAACATGGTGTGCACATGCAGAAGAAGTTCTGGATGATCTAGGATCCCAAAGTGAGTTAATTCTAGCTAATCTTAAGCTTCTACATGATGAGCAACAAGAAGAAAAGCATAGAAGAGAAGCCAAAGAAAGAAAGAAAAAAGAAAAGAAAAGGAGAGAATCCAAGGCACCCAAATTCTCTATATCTATGGATACGCCTAACTATTGGGATATAGATGAAAAACAACAAGAAAGTGAAGCTGAGTCCAGCGCTCGAGCTGAACATAGAATAGAGTCAGTAAAGTCAATAAATTTTCAGAAACCAAAAAGCGAAATAGCCACTTTAGAAAATGCTGCCTCTAAATTTCCCCCCTCCATTTTGCCATCTCTCCAAAAAGCCAATGTACTTCGTGAAGTCCAAAAATACCCAAGGGTTGAAGAAAATTTGTTTGCAACCAATTCCACTGGATATGTTTTCGATTTAGACAAATCTACAAATCTAGAAGAGTTTATTAGAATTTGGATTGGTGCCCTCTATCAAATGCAAGTTGTCTCTAGATTAGATAATATTTCTATTTTTGCCTTAGCAGAGAAAAGAATGGCCATAATTGTCCATGACTGGTGGATGGGACCATCAGAAGAAGAAAGAATGAATGTAGCTATTGCAGGACTAGCTACATTAGAATTGCTACTCAAAACTCAGTTTGTTCCTGAACCAGCTGATGAAAGGAAACAAATTATAACAGATTTAACAAGAATGGAATTAAAAGATTTGAAGTTTTTAGAACAATTTGGTAATGATTATATGGCTAAGATCTATAAAGCTAATCTTACCAATAACTCTACTCAAAAGGTTTCCTTCTTGTCAAAGTTGCCTGGAAATTTAAGTGACATGATAATGAAAGATCTGGAAGTCCAAGGAAAAAAGAATGACCGAACTTATTGGATAGATATCTTATTTAGGTGTCATGAAAAGGTTAAATATCATTGTTGGCAAAAGAAAACTCAAGACTTTTCTCATGGCCTTGATGTTTGTCGTTCTGTATTACCATGGACACCATTTAAAAAGAGAAAATCTAAAAGATATGGCAAGTTCAGACCCAAGAGAGTAGCCAACCCCAGAAAGCCATTCCGAAAATTCAAATATTTGAAAAAACGCAGGCAACCAAAAAGAGACAATGCATGTTTTATATGCAAGCAAGAAGGTCACTTTGCCCGAAAATGTCCAAAAAGCTCTTCGAACAAGTTGAAAGCATGTACAAAAATTGATGATTTTGTAGATGACTAGTCCATTGTTGATTCTCAAGATGAAGTATCAGATGTATATATCTTAATTGATGCTTCCCTGTCCGATATTGAGTCAGTCCCAGATATTTGTCAGAAAATGAATATTTGTTATGATTGCTCTGAATCAGAGAATGAACTTGAATTGCACTTCAGTGATGAATATAGCTCAAATGACTACACAGATGAGACATCTGAAGATATTTCAGATGATATTGTCTCTGCTCTAACCTCTGTATCTATAGACCAAGGTATAAAGAATTCAATATCCATTTTAAATTCTCTACCTCCATAATCCACGTTGAATTCTTTATGCCCTTATCCAAAGATAGTTTCTCCCTCATCCTGATCTCTGCCTATTTCCACATCTGTCAATACCGACGAAAGTTCGTTCCTCAAAAATATTGTTAAAACTAACAATATTCTTTATATTCCTGTTGAAATTCTCGTCAAAGGAGAATGGATCTCTATGGATGCTTTCATTGACACAGGTGGCTCCAACAATTTGGCTCGCCCATCATTATTCAAAGGTTTATGGATGCCTTTACAGAATATTTTGATTTCTGAAACCATAGGTTGTTGAAAATAATACTTAGCGGGGGTGAATCAATATTATCAAGTCAAATATTCCTTTTCCAAAACAAATGATATACGCTACTTAAGTTAGTTAAACCTGCATATATACGCAACTATGCAGAAGGAAACCCGCGTATACAAAACAAACTTTTAATTTACTTTATCTTTCTGATGATGATTGTTAATCTGTGTTGCAGAATCAAATAACCAGTAACCAGAGACAGTAAAAAAGAGCAGAAAGACAATCACACACAAGAACACAAGATATAAGGTGGAAACCCAATGTGGGTGAAAACCACCTGCTGCAATTCGTCTCTATCTTCTTTTAAATTAGAAACTTCTTTTACAATGTGCTGGTGCGGTCCTTTACCAGTACGCATTCTGCAACCTGCAAAGAGCTACAACTATCTCTCGTTCTCCAGCTTCTCCTGGAAGGGAGCTACAACCCCCTTTAGCTCTTGCACTAGGCAAGATACTAGTATGTAGGTGCTGGCCTACAGAAGGCTACAACCTTCTCTTTCTTCCAGGGACCACGTTTCATAAATTTTCAGACTAGATCCATGAACCTCAATAAATGATCAACCATTCTCCTTTTTACTAATTAGATCTGAATCAAGTAGATACTTCTCTGACAGTTGTACCCAAAACACAGTACCAGAATCCACACACCAAAATCTGAACCCAGAACACAGCAGCAATAAACAGAAGCAGCTAGATCACAACTCAAAACATATACGCTATTTCAATAACCTGCAACATGCGTGCATACGCCTCTGTGTTTGGAACAACCTGCGTATACGCTATTTTCATTCACTGAACCAGCGTGTATACACGCTTTCGCTTCACTGAACCTGCGTACAGATCTATAAAGGATAATTCGCACTTTCAGATATTCATACACTAATTAACCCAGATTATCAATGTTATAGATCAAGCAAGCGCCACATATAACAGACCAAAATCATACAAAGATATTATCATTCAAGCTTAAAGATTATGACCCATCAATAGAACTTATTCTTCTCTTTGTGCTAAGGTTCCTCCTTTATTCAAATCCAGATCTGCACCATTACCCAATTACCAGTATTCTAGATCTACCACTTTATCAGATATTCAATAATTCAGATAATAATTTGCCACATGATCTCCTTTCTCTTTTATAGTCTTGTCTTTCACAATACCATGGTCCAAAACCATAACAATTCAATACCATGAACCCTGTTGGCATTATGTTTCTGGTATGGTTATATGTTACAGATGTTACTTGATGGCAACACCCATGGCATGGCTCTCAATATGATGAGAATTAAAAAAAAAAAAAAGTTTATTTCATATGGAGAAAAGCTCACGGAATTTTATGCAGAGAAAAGTTTATTTCATGTGGGAAAACTTACCTTTGGTCCATGGTAGTTAGTCCTTGGAATTTGAACCTATGGTTTTTGGACCATGGCATCTCGACAGACGTGTTGATCCCTAGTATTGAGTTGATGGTATTGGTTTGTTATGGTTTTGGCCTATGGTATTGTTTTATTTTATTATTATTATTGAGCCCCATGATCCATGATTTGAGGAAGAGCTTGCCTATATAAAGCAAAGGAGATCATTTGGCTAAGGCATGCTTTTGGAGTGAATATCTTAAGATCTAAAATATTGGGTTATTGTTTCAAAAGCTCGATCTATATGAAAGTGAAGTGGAAAGCGAATCTGTGAAGGCTGATCTTTCGAGCGCTGCAGCTGTGGAAGTGAGGAGACGCCGCAGGAGGCGCCGCAGGAGACGTCGCAAGAAGGCGCCGCAGGAGGCGCCGCAAGAGGCGCCGCAGGAGGCGCCGCAGGGAGGCGCTGCAGGAGGCGCCGCAAGAGTCGCCGCAGGAGTCACCGCAAGAGTCGCTGCAGGAGGCGCCGCAGGAGTCGCCGCAGGAGGCGCCGCAGGAGTCGTCGCAGGAGGCGCCGCAGGGGACGCCGCAGGAGGCGCCGCAGGAGATCTGGTTATCTGGGTGACTTACTGGTACTTGATGATCATTTGATATTTATGGATCCAGTTTGAAAATTTATGAAAAGTGGTCCTTGAAAGAAAAGAAGTAGGGGGTTGTAGCTCCCTTCAAGGAGAGACTGGAAAACGAGAGAGAGTTGTAGCTCTCTGCAGGTTGCAGCCTGCGTACTGGTAAAGGACTGCACCAGTACAAGACCATTGTAAAAGGAGTTTCTAATTTGAAAGAAGATAGAGACATATTGCAGCAGGTGGTTTTCACCCACATTTGGGTTTCCACCTTATATCTGTTGTTCTTTGATGTGATTGTCTATTTTTCTTGTTCATGCTCATTATTTATGGTATTGGTATGCAAAAATAATTCAAAGTATAAATAAGGAATATTTGGTAAAAGAATTAGATAATACTGATTCACCCCCCCTCTCAGTATTATTATCAACAAACCCAACACTTATGACGAGATACCATGGTCCAAAACCATAGGTTCAAATACCAAGGACTAAATACCACGGACCAAAGATAAGTTCTCCCACATATACGCGCTTTGCCTTGCATGAAAGTGCGTGTATACGCATACGCGCCTTGGGAACGTCCAACCCGCGTGTATATGCGGCTTCGACAAAGTGAACCTGCGTATATGTCTTTTTCTTCTTTCTGAGTGCCTGAACTGTGATCTGTCACTAAAGAGAGTTGCCATCAAGGACAACACCAGTGCCATAGCACCAAACCTGTGTCATATTGCCAACAATCTCCCCCTTTGGACTTGATGACAACCCCAAGATCCTCAAAGTCATTCTCCCCCTTTGTCATCAAGGGAAAAGGGTTGTGCTCCCCCTAAGTACCTGCTGAAATCTCTGTCATGTTGTGCTGACCATGCTCCCCCTGACTGTAGGCAAGATTTGCAAAAGATATTCTTCAAGAAGAACCATGACATATACATCATAAGAAAAAACCTTCCTATCATCAAAAGACACAATACATATATCCATCACCCAAACACGTGGGGAACATCCACCCAACCAAGTGGGGATACATCAGAAAATTACATATGACAACCAAGTACATTACATCTTCATCACAAGCATAGTGAGGAAACCAAAATAGGCCATTACATGACCTTGACACCATAACAGAGATACATGACAATGAGACGAAATATGTAGAGCAAGACTTATGAAAGTCACAAATAATTTATAGCAACAGCATCTGTCAATCACCATTCAAATCAGAAACCATGATTTCTTTTTGTTCCCCCTCTACACTTGTTCCACCAACAACAGCTGTGAACAAGAACCACGAGCTTCTAAGACATTGCCAACAATGCATCATTAGAATTTTATTTTCTCCCCCTGAACCTGTGCCAGATGGTCTCTTTCAGACCCATATCAAACAATTTCCAACCAGAGCCTGTCCCTTTTGATATCCATCAAGCCTCCATATATGCGACTTTCTCTGCACCAACTGGCGTATGTACGCGGATCCTCCTCAGGAAACTTGCGTATGCCCATTTTTCTCTGAAACTGACAAGATTTAACAGCAAGATGATGCATCAACTACTCCCAGCTTCTGTTTGAGATATTCAAAAGTTTTCCTGGGTAGTGGTTTGGTGAGAATATCAACCACTTGTTCCTTAGAAGGAACATACTCCAATTTGATCTTTTGTTTCAAAACTTGTTCCCGGAGAAAGTGATACTTGATCGGTACGTGCTTGGTCTTTGAATGCATGACTGGGTTCTTTGAAATGCTGATTGCACTTGTATTATCACATAAGATGGAGATAGGTGGTGTACAAGTGATCTGAAAATCCTGTAAGGTTTGCATCATCCAAAGGAGTTGAGTGCAGCAAGATGCAGCTGCCACATATTCCGCTTCAGCTATAGATAAGGCAATCGAACTTTGTTTCTTGTTGAACCAAGATACTAATCTGGAACCCATAAAGAATGCACCACCACTTGTGCTCTTTCTGTCATCCATGCTTCCAACCCAATCTGCATCTGAAATCTTCCAACTATTCCCACTGCATGCATGGTGTCTAGTCAGGTACTGGTTTCAAATCTTCCATGCCATATTTCTTCAGGATCTGCTTGAGGTACTTGGTTTGAGACAAGAAGATACCGCCTTCATTTTGTTGGATTTGCAATCCAAGAAAGTATGTCAGTTATCCAAGCAAAGACATTTCGAATTCTTTCTGCATCACCAAGGCAAAGCTTTGACTCATAGCTTCTTCATTGCTGTCAAAGATAATATCATCTACATACACAACAAGTATTAGCAATTTGTCATTTTCAATTCTTATATAAAGATTGTTATATGTTGATCCTTTTGAAAATCCTTGTTGATGAAGATATTTGTCCAAGCGATGGTACCAAGCCCTTGGAGCCTGTTTAAGACCATAGAGAGTCTTTTTTAGTCTACATACAAGATTTGGATCATTTCCAAGAATGAACCCATCTGGTTGCTCAATGTACACTTCTTCTTCTAAGTCTCCATTCAGAAAGGTTGATTTCACATCCATTTGAAATACTTTGAACTTTTGAAAAATTGAGAGAGCAAGGAACATTCGGATGGCCTCAATTCTAGCAACAGGAGCAAATGTTTCTTCAAAGTCTATTCCTTCTTGTTGAGCATACCCTTTACAAACAAGTCTGACCTTGTTTCTAATAACTTCCCCATTTTCATTCAACTTGTTCTTGAAGATTCATTTTGTTCCTATGACATTCTTATCTTTTGGTCTATGAACCAAATCCCAAGTGTTGTTCTTTTCGATTTGTTCAAGTTCTTCATCCATTGCCTTGACCCAACATTCATCTTTGCAAGCTTCTCTTACATTTTGTGGTTCAATGGAGGAAAGTAATGCCAAATAGCTTGAAGCTTCTGCAATTGTTCTTCTTGTTTGTATGCCAGCCTCATTTTGCCCCAAAATTTGTGATTTTGGATTATTTTTTTGAACATACCTAGAAGGAGTCTTTTCTTCTATCCTTATCTGTTCCTTTGGCTTCTTATGGGTTTCTTCTTCACAATTTTCTTCTTCACCATCAGTCTGATTTTGAGGGTAGTCTTCATCCTCTTCGACATTTTCATAATTTACTTGCCTAGGAATGTATCCTTTTTCATCAACCACTACATCAATGCTATCAACAATTTTTCCAAGTCTTTTATTGTAACACTTATATGCTTTGGTGTGGGGATAATAACCAAGGAGAATGTCTTCATCTGCTCTAGGTTCAAGTTTTCCAAATTGTTCATCATTATTCTTAATATAGCATTTGCTTCCAAAAATTTTGAAATGCTTTATCGAAGGAGTCTCACCATACCAGAGCTCATGAGGAGTTTGAGTGCTGTTCACTCGGACATTTTTTTTGTTGAGAATAACAACCGCAACAAATGCAGCTTCACCCCAGAAGGTTGCGGGAGTTCTAGACTCATCAAGCATAGCACGTGCCATTTGTTTAACTGTTATGTTCATCCTTTCCACTACTCCATTTTGCTGAGGAGTTCTAGCTATAGAGAATTCCCTTCTTATTCCATGTTCTTCACAGAAATCGAAAAATTCATTTGAGGTAAACTCCCCACCTCTGTCAGACCTGAGGCACTTAATTTTGTGATCTGATTCGTTTTCAGCCAAGGCTTTGAAAGATTTGAATTTTTCGAATGCTTCGTCTTTGTGCTTCATAAGTCCTAACCAAACCATCCTGAAGAAATCGTCAATGAATAATATAAAGTATTCTTCTCCTCGATGTGAACTTGTCCTAAATGGACCACATACATCTGTATGGACTAGCTCAAGAGGCTTGCTAGTTGAACCTTCCTTCTCAGGGAAGTTAGTTCTGGTTTGTTTACCAAACAGACATGATTTGCATATAGTGTTGTCCGGAATTTTGATATCTGGAAGACCACGAACTGCCTGGTACTTGCATGCTTTCCTTAT
The DNA here is from genome assembly GCA_000404065.3 of Pinus taeda. Lineage (NCBI taxonomy): Eukaryota > Viridiplantae > Streptophyta > Pinopsida > Pinales > Pinaceae > Pinus > Pinus taeda. Next base: position 208,539 of record APFE030537391.1, on the reverse strand, counting down.
TTATGAGAAGCTTAGATGCCCCAATCTCCGGTGCCATAACCAGTGTTCATCATCCTTGCTCAAATAACATTGTTGTTGTCCTTCTTCAAATATGTATAAATTATTTGGAGTTTGTGTGCCTTTGATCACTGTTCTTCCTGTATCAAGATCACGAACACTACACCCATCTGATCGAAATATTACCTCGGTTCCATTATCGCACCTCTGACTAACACTCAATAGATTATGCTTCAAGCCATCAACATACAAAACATTTCCAGCTTTGACCTTTTCTTTCAATTGAGCAGTGCCTTTTCCTTTTATCACTGCAAGGATATCATTTCCAAAAGAAACTTTCTTTCCCTTTTCTAAAACACTATATGATTCAAGTTTTCTTTATCACCTGTCATATGCTTTGAACATCCACTGTCAATGTACCATTGATTTTCTTGACCTTTTGCATATAAAGTTATCCCACATCTTTCTGGTTGCGGTTCCTTCATTCTCCATGTTCTGGCACTTGAGGTTTGTTCCTTCTGAGTTTTCTTCCAAAACCTGCTCCTGCATTCAGAATCTTCATGACCAAAGTTATTACAAATAGAACATTCAATTTTATTTTCAAGGGAGGAAAAGTTTTTATAGGTCCTTTTTGTGTTTCCAGTCATACTTCTTTGTTTTTGAGCTTCTCTAGTCATGATTGTCTTATAGGAAACACATTGAGCTACTTTGTGGCCAAAGTTATGGCAAGAGAAACATTGGCCATTGAAGAAACTCCTCCGATTATCAAATCTACCTACCAAATGATTGTAGTTTCTATTGTCATCCATTGTTGAGGCAAATTGAGAAGATTTTACCTGTGGCTGGTTGTAGCTTTTGTTCATTCTTAAGGCGGATTGCCCCTGATTTACCTGGTAGTCTTTGTTTATCCTTGATGTAATTCGTCCATGTTTTACCTGGTGATCTCCATTAGGCTTTTGCTCATTTCTCCTTGTTGCATCGAGATAACTCTTTGAGGTGGATGCTTGAGATGCTTCTCCATTATACCCTAGACCAGTCTTGATTAGAGGAGAGCGTTGTACATTGATAATCTCATCCAGAATTTTAGATCCTTTAACAAATTTAAGATTAAGAGCCTTTGTTTTCTCAATTTCTTTTCTAAGGCCAACAATTTCACATTCTAACTTCTCAAGAAATTTTTCTTTCTCATCAAGTTGGAAGTGCAGAGTATCAATGATCATATTCTTTTCTTCTAAACATGTTTTGAGTCTAGAAATCTCTTCATAAAAGCCATCCACATCTATAGCATCCATGTAATCATCATCTTCAAAAGCCATTAAAAGTTTATAATTATTACCTCGTACATCTTCATCACTATTTGAAAGTCCATCACTATCTTCATGAGTGTAATAGTTTTTCTTGTTTGCATTCTGTTTTTTGTTCCATCTAACAGATTCTTTCCCCTTGTCAATCTTATCCTTATGAGGACACTTGGCAGCATAGTGACCGCCTCTTCCACAAGCAAAGCATTTGAAAGGTAACTTACCTCGGAATCTTTCAGTACCCCGTTGAAGGTTCTTGACAAAATTTGATTCTTCCTCTTCTTCTGATACGTGACCTGACTCATAGTAATCTCCTTTGCCTGAAGCCTTGAAAGCAGCTTGTCTCCTGTCTGATGGTCCTCCTTTCCTCATTTCATAAGCAGTCAAAATTCCGTGCAGCTGTGACATGGTAAGATTTTGTAGATTCTTTTTTTCTTCTATTGCAGAAACTTTAGATTTAAACCTAGGGGACAAAGATCTTAGAATTTTTTCAACCACAACAACCTCTTTTATTTCTTCACCCAAGTTTTTCATACAATTAACAATCTCATCTACACGAAGGAAATAGTTAGCCACACTTTCATCATTATGCATTCTGAGATTTTCATACTGAATTCTGAGGGTTTGAAGTTTTGCTCATTTTACCTGATCATCTCCTTCATAGCTTAGTACAATCTTGTCCCATATTTCTTTTGCGGATTTATACTGCATAACCTTGACAAATTCCGATTGAGATAAACAACCTAATAGAGTATTGACTGCTTTTGCATTTGTTTCGTATTTCTTCTTCTCAGCCGGATTTGTAGGAGTTGCTAATGGAAAAGTATACCCTGTATCTATGATATCCCAGACTTTTGTACCATGAGATTGAAGATAGGCTATAACTCTTACCTTCCAATATACGAAGTTTGTCCCATCAAAAATCGGTGGCCTGATTGATGCTTCCCTTTTGTAGTTGTTCATGATGAAAGATCTTCCTTCAAACGATCAAGCTTCTTCTGAAGGACCTGCTCTGATACCAATTGTTGAAAATAACACTGAGAGGGGGGGTGAATCAGTATTATCAAGTCAAATATTCCTTTTCCAAAACAAATGATATACGCTACTTCAATTAGTTAAACCCGCATATATACGCAACTATGTAGAAGGAAACCCGCGTATATAAAGCAAACTTTTAATTTACTTTATCTTTCTGATGATGATTGTTAATTTGTGTTGCAGAATCAAATAACCAGTAACCAGAGACAATAAAATAGAGCAGAAAGACAATCACACACAAGAACACAAGATATAAGGTGGAAACCCAATGTGGGTGAAAACCACCTGCTACAGTTCGTCTCTATCTTCTTTTAAATTAGAAACTTCTTTTACAATGTACTGGTGTAGTCCTTTACCAGTACGCAGGCTGCAACCTGCAGAGAGCTACAACTCTCTCTCGTTCTCCAGCTTCTCCTGGAAGGGAGCTACAACCCCCTTTAGCTCTTGCACTAGCCAAGATACTAGTACGTAGGTGCTGGCCTATAGAAGGCTACAACCTTCTCTTTCTTCCAGGGACCACGTTTCATAAATTTTCAGACTGGATCCATGAACCTCAATCAATCATCAACCATTCTCCTTTTTACCAATTAGATCTGAATCAAGTAGATACTTCTCTGAAAGTTGTACCCAAAACAATGTACCAGAAACCACACACCAAAATCTGAACCCAGAACACAGCAACAATAAACAGAAGCAGCTAGATCACAGCTCAAAACATATACGTTATTTCAATAACCTACAACATGCGTGCATACGCCTCTGTGTTTGGAACAACCTGCGTATACGCTATTTTCATTCACTGAACTAGCGTGTATACGTGCCTTTGCTTCACTGAACCTGCGTACAGATCTATAAAGGATAATTCGCACTTTCAGATATTCATACACTAATTAACCCAGAATATCAGTGTTATAGATCAAGCAAGCGCCACATATAACAGACCAAAATCATACAAAGATACCATCGTTCAAGCTGAAAGGTTATGACCCATCAATAGAACTTATTCTTCTCTTTGCGCTAAGGTTCCTCCTTTATTCAGATCCAGATCTGCACCATAACGCAATTACCAGTACTCCAGATCTACCACTTTATCAGATATTCAATAATTCAGATAATAATTTGCCACATGATCTCCTTTCTCTTTTATAGTCTTGCCTTTCACAATACTTACGGTCCAAAACCATAACAATTCAATACCATGAACCAATACCATGAACCCAACACTTATAACGAGATACCATGGTCCAAAACCATAGGTTAAAATACCAAGGACTAAATACCACGGACCAAAGATAAGTTCTCCCACATATATGCACTTTTCCTTGCATGAAAGTGCGTGTATACGCATACGCGCCTTGGGAACGTCCAACCCGCGTGTATACGCGGCTTCGACTAAGTGAACCTGTGTATATGTCGTTTTCTCCTTTCTGAGTGCCTGAACTGTGATCTGTCACCAAAGAGAGTTTCCATCAAGAACAACACCAGTGCCATAGTGCCAAACCTGTGCCATATTGCCAACATAGGTGGCTCCGTCAATCTCACTCATTATGTTGATAATGTTTCTTTAAACGTTGGGGGGAGTATTGTAAAATTTTCTGCAAGTCAACATTACGATGCCTCTGCAAGTTTGTTTCTTGGAATGCCATTTATTAATTCTGTATTGCCCATTACAATCAGCGAAGATAAAATCATCTTCAATATAAAAAAGAAGGCAATTTCAGTTCCAAGATTGACCTTGGCTAATTCAGAAGCTAGACGAGAAAATAACCAAAAGAAGGTAGGGATCAAAAGACCCCAAAATGAGTCCCATTATTGGAAAGAAGTTTTGTAGATTTATGAAAAAAGGAGTCAGACAAAGTCTAAACAAAAAGCAAATAGAAATCCTGATTGGTCCCCTGAACAAATGACTATTTTTGATGAGTTGTTGAAATGTTGTTCTGAGAATCCTCAAGCATTCTGGAGTGTAGAAAGCCCCCAACAAGACATAATCACCCTCCATGATAATGGGGTTAAAGGAAAACTGATACTATGCACTCCAATAGATGAAAAGGAAATAAAAAAGCAGATTGAAGAATTATTAAATCTTCAGTTGATTGAACCTAGTTCTTCACATTATTCCTGTTTTGCTTTCCCGGTAAGAAACCACTCTGAAATAGTCAGAGGAAAAGATAGAATGGTGATTAATTATAAGCTTTTGAATGCAATCACAAAGAGCTTTAATTATCCTCTGCCACACCAGGAAACAATTATGCAGAAGATCCAGAACAGCAAGATCTTCAGTAAGTTCGACATGAAATCTGGTTATTGCCAGATACAAATTAAGGAAGAAGATCGTCACAAAACCACTTTCACATGTCCCGCAGGTTTTTACCAATGGAGAGTAGTTCCGTTTGGTCTGAAGAATGCTCCAACGTTATTTCAAAAACGAATGGATCATATCTTTGGTAAATATGATTTTATTGTTGTATATATTGATGATATTTTAATTCACAATCAAGATCTCAAATCACATCTGAAGCATTTACAGATATTCCTTGAAGAAGAAAAACAACATGGTATTGTTTTGTCCGAAAAGAAAATGCTTCTGTTTCAAGACAAGTATTGATTTTTTAGGTATTCATGTTCTAAATGGAAAAATTCAGATGCAGCCGCATCTATTGACTAAGCTATCTGAATTTCCTGATCAATTTCAAGATGTCAAAATGATTTAGTGATTTCTAGGAATCCTAAACTATGTACATAAACAATATTCCTAGACTATCAGAAAAAACTGCTCCAATTCGCAACCATTTGCATTCTGAGTGGTCACCAGAAGCCACGAAAGCAGTTCAATTGCTAAAAGCTGAATGTCAAAATATTCCAGAGCTTAAACCTCCAGGTAATGGATTTCTCATCCTTCAGACTGACGCCTCTGATAATTTTTGGGCAACAGTCCTTTTTGAACGAAAGGGAGGAAAAGAAGAAATTTTATGTGCATATGCATCTGGAGAATTTTTAATTCACCAAAAAAATTATTTTCCAGTAGAAAAAGAAACTCTTTCCATTTGCAATGGCATACAAAAATTTGAGTTATACTTAGCCCCTGCCAAGTTCCCGATAAGAACAAACTCGATGAATTTCAAGTATTTCTTGTCAGCAAAAATATCAAAACAACTCGCAAGAGGACGACTCTTGGCATGGAAAATTTGGTTTCAAATGTATGATTTTGATGTTGAATGGGTTCCAGGTAACTCCAATTATTTGGTTGATTCTCTTATCAAAGAAATGAACAAAGTCCATGTTCATAAGCAAAAAACAAATATTTTTAATCTTCCTGGTAAGACTCTTGCATATGATAATCTTGAAACCTTTGTAAAAAGATTTCAGATTCTTGAATTAGTTCTTCGTTATTTGGTTGATGAAATAAAAAAGGTTGGTGGACTAAGACTTAGAAGAAATCAATGGATACAAAAATGCCAAGCCTTGCAATGTAAAAATGTTGGTGTTTTGTTGGGTCTAGATGAAGATTTGGTAAAGATATATCCTCTACCTAATATGAAAGTGAAACTTTATTTTAAGACTCTTTATGACTACTGGACCAAAGAATACACTGAAGCCATGATCAAGGTTCTGCAAACTTTGAATTATTATCAGATGATTGGAGGAATAGATTTCTCTTTTGCTGTTTACACCTCTGCCAAAATGTTAGATTTGGATGAAATTAATATGACTGAAAGAGTTGGAAGATTTTTAAAGTCCTTAAGTATTCCTGATCTCTTTGAAGAACTTGATGCTGCATTTCTTCAGAGAAATGATGAAAAATTTGTAGGTACAGATTCATTTCCCCAATATGAACTTTTTGAACCATTTGTAGACTGGGAAATAAAAGATGGTCGTTGCAAAAAGAAGCCACAAACAAGAGCTTCTCAATGTGTTGAAAGGACATTACAATATCTGAGAACATTCTCTACACCCTGGGATTATCAAAGTCTAGAATTCAGAAATCCTATTGTCCCAAATCCTTTTTCACAGTTATATGGATCCGACAGAGTTGCTGCATCAGTGATAGCCTACAATTAGGAAGAAATTAAGAAAATCACTCTTTGGCTAAAGGAATTCCATAGTCTCAGGTTACCCGAAAAATTGCCCATGATACGAACATTAGAGAGACTTCGAGGGAGATTTGGAGTAATTAAGTTGCTGATTAATCAAAAGGCATTAAACTGGAAACTGGAGTGATGATGTAGTATATTTGATAAATTTATTATTGTCAACCAAGGTATGCTCATTTATGATCTTTGAATTAGGTTGGCAATAGCAAGATAATATCAACCACAACTGCAAGATGTGGATCCAATGCACCATAGAACGCTCTGTTAGCATGTTTCAAATCTTCAAATGGGAATTATTAGATGGAGTTGAATTGTTAGTCCTAACAATGCCTGAGTTCTGTAAAAGCAAAAAAGATTCCTTTCTTGATATAGAGATTGATCCAATGGCTTATGTTAATCGATGGACAAAGGCTGACAATGAATACATCTTCCCACAAAAGAATCTCTATGTCACGACAGACGCTATAAAGTTTGATACAGGACAATCCTCATGGGCACCACTAAAAGAAGAATCTTATGTCATCTCGACAAAATAAAAAGTAGCCACATCAAAAGGAAAAGAGAAGGTCTCTGAAGAAAAGGCAACCGTGTTCGTAGATTTGTACCAAGATGTTCAGGAGCAACAGGACCACACATGGGAGACAGAATATTTGGAATGATTAAATCAATCTTGGATAAAGCAAAAGCTTCCTTCTTCTTCATCCGAAACAAATGAACCTGATCCCGGTTCGGGATATGATAGTGACCGAAGTCTGAAAGGACCTTGGTAGTGCGTATTTATTTTTAATTATTGTACTCGAGAATATTGAGCAGACACCGTCTAGACTAAGTAATGTCTGAAAAGGACCTTCAGTAATTCTCATATGTTTCTAAAACTTATAAATATGAGTCTTGTGTCTATAGCTAGGCATTTGAATGTGAGTGAGTGTGAGTTTTTGAAAGAGTGTTTGTATTCAGTGCGTTAAGAGACCAGAGACTGGAAAGCTCTATTCTCTGAGGCATAACTTGGTATGTAACATCTTTATTTGAATTAATTATGAAGCATGTTGGGCCGCCTGTTTGAGGACAGTTTGCTCCAAGATCGTCGTAAGTCGAGATTGTAAAGCGAGTTGAAGAAGCGAAGGAGTCGCGTGTCCTTGTATTTCTCTTAGTGTGAGGAATCTCAACATACTCTTCAGAGGTCCAAGTAAGTTACTGAGTCCATCATCTTATTAAAAAACACACTAATGTTTTTGGTAGAATAACATTTTTATTTCCTAAGTATAAATTCAACATGTTTTAAACCATAAAATGCTAGATACAAAAGAAATTGAAATTTTTTCAACTATAAAATTAAAAAATCATGACACTATGAACAAATTACATCACTAAATGAATTCAAAAGTCATTATTTGTATATTGAATGAAACATTCTCGGAATAGCCTAGCCACCCTGAGGAGTGGGCGAGCCGCCTTGGTGGCGCAGGGTGGGGCTGCGGAGCCCACCCTGCACCACCACGTCGGCCTGCCCACCCCACGAGGGTGGCTGGGCGATTTTGGGAATCGTCCAGCTCCCTGGGGGGTGGGCAGGCCGCTGGGTTGGTGCGGGTGGGCTGCGGCACCACCCGCGCCACCCCAGAGCCCGCCCCTCGGGGGTGGCTCAAATGCGGGCGGCGCCTGGGGGTGGCGCGAGGTGTGTTGTTGTGGCCCCGCCGGGCCCCAGTGCCGCCCACCCTGGGGGGCGTTGGTGCCGAGTGGCGCAGGTGGCGCCCGGAGGGGCAGGTCGCGGGTTGTCGGGTGGGCACCGGGGGGCGGCGCCACCGAGGTGCATGGGGTGGCTGCATGCCACCATCCACCGGTGGCTCGCCCGCCCCTGGGGTGGTTGGGCGAGTTCTAGCACCCCGTTGCCACTACGACACTCGCCGCCCCTTGGGGTGGCTTGTCATTTTTGAATTCGCCCTGGTGGTCGTTGGCGATTTCAGAAATCGCCCAATCCCTGGGGGCGGCGGGCGCCGTGGTGGTGTTGGTGGTGCTTGCTGACCCACCTCCTGCACCCTGGCAGCCGCCTACCCGGGTGGCGCCGCAGCCCGCCCCGCACCCCTGTGTCGCCGCCGTGGTGTTGGGCATTCCGGTCGCCAGCACCCTCGTTGGGCGGGGTCGTCGTGGGTGGCCAGGGTGGTGCTCACCACTCGCGCCAACCAGCGCCACGCCCCCAGGGTGCTAGGTCCGAATCGCTCAGCACCCCTGGGCGGGCAGGTCGTCATGGTGGCATGGGGTGGGCGCTGCAATACCACCCTGTGCCTCCCCGACGGCCTGCCCGCCCCCCATGGGTGGAATCACTCAGCCACCCCCGGGGGGCGGGCGAGCCGCCGTGGTGACAGGGGGTGGGCGCCATAGCACCACATTGAGAGATTCACAGACATCAAAGATCCATTAGAAGATGAAAATGAGCAAAAGGAAGAAGAAAATATTGTAGAAGAAGACAATGATGAAACTCTAGAGGACGAAGAGTTTGGATTACGTGACATTGTTAATTAAATTTAAGCTATGCTTGGAAATCAAGCTCATTTTTTGTAACTATTAATTAGTTATTCTTGTAATGTTTTGATTTTGACATTTTATGAGAAGAATAAGCACTCAATTAAGATTGTTATGCGTTCAATATTTGTATTATGTGATTTTCAGATTAATTTTTATGTTAATCATTATTTGTTGAAAAATCAGTGATTATTATTTTTTTTGGACATGAAATTCTTAAAAAAAAACTATTATTTAACCATTTTAAGTTAAAATTTTCCTATAAAATTGTGATTTTGACATGTCATATCTAGCAAAAAATTACAAAAAATTATCAAAACGTGTAGTTTTTTAGTTATATTTATGTTAAAAATGGTTATTTTTATGTCAATTGTTAAAAAATATTGTTTTTTAGAAAACAATTATTTCATGTGGATTGAAAAATTAATTAACGTTATATAAATATGTAGAATATCGAAAATTTAAAATATCGACCTTTTTCTTTAAATATGCAAAACAATAAAAACCTCACTGCAAAAAAATAAAATTAAAATAAAAACAGGAAAATATGAAGAAAAAGACCACCTCAAAATTTATTAAATTTACAAAATAATTATTTACATTTCATACATTAGAAATAATAATAATAATAATAATAATACTTTTTAAAAAAAGGGCCTGGTGTAGAATTACCACTTTTTTAAATCAACATCAAAAACACTACGATTCTAAAATGCAATGTACATAAAAAAATTTATAGTGCCAAAAACTATGCTTTAAAAAAAACATGTGTGTTCTGCATCATGCCTTTTCCAAATTGGGTTACTTTTTTGCTATCTCTACAAAACGAGGAACAATATGAGTTCCCGTTTCAAAGTTTACATTGTTGTATGATCAAGAACCCGTGTAGATGCTCCTAGCCCGTCTTGTGACCAATCTGTTCTCCCAACTTGGGTATGTCCACCCCAATGGCATGCTTGACATCCTTGTCAAGGAATCTCCTTACTAGTAACACTCCCTTAGTTCATAATTTAGCCATGCACACTACTACATGTAACATGTATCCTTGTGTCCCTTGACATACAATTGCACCCAGTTGCACATCTCTATGCACCGTCGAACCTTGCTACATGTTATTGCATCATCTCGGATCAGTCGGTATCCCTCTTGTATCAATTTGTCTATCACTCTATGAGAAAATGCATTGCGATGTGAATTGCTCCTCCTACACCATGGTGCAACCCTGCACACCTTTGTGCTTCTTTGCATATTGTTGTGCACTGTTGCATACCCCTATACACCCTCAGATATCAAGGTCTAAGGCTGAGTCCATAGGAATCATCCTGCATCTTGTCAGCGTCTCCATCTCCACTACCACACCTCCATAACATCGGATGAGTGGTCCTATCCTCCTAATCGTCTCAAAGAGATATGACAGGCAAACCTCCCTTAATGCTAGTGGTGGTGTCACTAAGGTGTTGTTGCTCCATGACCTCTTTTCCCCACATATCCACGGAAAATCATCATCCCCATACAATGTTATGTCTAGTGTTTTATCAATGCCAACTCCTCCGATCAGCCTCAGTTGGAGTATGCAGATCCTCGTACGACCCCATGTATGACCAACTTGCCATGAAAACTCACGGTGTCTACACATTGTCTTGTCAATACATCTTGTCACTAGTAGTGCCGAGGCATTTGATGATGACCTAAAAGCACAAGCGTGATCAGTCTTGGGATCCACCACCTCGCTAACACCGTCACTAACCAAGTCCATGATGTGAGAAGGAATTCACCTCGATCCCAACAACAATTTGGTCATCTAACCCCTTTGGTAATCCATAGCCTCTGCTGAATTGTGGCCATGGATGTATCCAACCTCCTAGCTTGCTCCATCGACTACTTGTTGAATACCAGAACACTTGTACACCTAAAAACTCCATCATGTGAATGTTGTGCCTTGCGTAACTCGTTTCACCTCTTCCCACGGTCCCTACAAGCCCCATCTATATAAGCCTAAAGAGAGCTACTATGAGGAAGTGTTGCAACCTTGTTGGTTGCATATGCATCTATTTGCTTCTTGTTGATTGTAGGCTCAAAAGATAACCGCCTATCCTCCTCTACCATGGGCTCAACAGGAGTCGCTAGTTGTCCCTCCACAGATAACACATTGTGCATAACATCCTCATTTAGCTCACACTCCTCAAGCTGCTCTCCATGCTGTTGTAGGTGTTTGTCGTTTAGAAACTTTGTCATGGCTCTAGGTACTTTTGTGCCTACTAGTGCCTCGTCAATGGATGGCCCTACTAGAGTATATTCTACCTCTTTGTAAATGTCTCAACCTGAGCCTGGGCTCTCCAGCAGTGGTGACTTCTAAGTCACACAAGGCCAACCTAAGTCCTCGTCATAGCTACTGATATTATATGTATCATGTGCCATTTCCTCCTCATGCTCGATGTCAGGAATCACCTCCATGAAGTGAGCCTTGATCTTAGTGTACTGGTGCCTTGAGGTCCATGACTCTTGATTTGTTTAAAGAAATTTTGAGGTCTAAAATGGGCTTACAAACAAAAATTTACAAACAAAATCAACTTTACAAGAACCAATAAGATTCAAAATGTTGATATCAACCATCACAGGATGATACACCATTTTTTGAGTAAAAAGATTACAAAAAAAATAGAAAATCTACTTTTCCAACTCATATTTTCAACTTATTTCCCTACGGGTTTGCTCAAATTTAGAGTAGGGGCACTTGTTGAATGCGGAATTTAAATCCTCATCTAAAGAGTACCCATGTTGCATACTTTCGATAGATCTTGGTACATGAAAAAATAGAAATACATGGAAAACATGATTGCAATCGCATGTTTTCATATATTTCTTATTTTCATGTAGCAGGGTCCATCGAAAATATACAACATGGGTACTCCATGGATGACGAATTAAATTATGCATCGTGTTCCGACTCAAAATTTGAGTAAAACCATAGGGAGATATGTTGAAAATACAAGTCAAATTTTTTTCTTTTTTTCTCTCAAAAATTTGATGATATAATCTAATCTTATTTTATTATTTCCACTATTATTTTATAATATTCCTTAGGAGGCCCATTTTAGACCTCAAAATTCCTCCTTCTGAGATCTCTCGATATCTCATCCCCTGGCTATCCCACTCTATATGAAGATCCAGCTCTTAATATATGTTTTTCCTTGAAATGACAAAACTCCCCAAAGATAGACCTTCCTGACCCTGGGGTCCAATGCACCAAACTCCTCTATCCCCTCTATGAAAGACCTCATCAAGTCTACAAAGGTGTCCGACTTTCTCTTACTCTCAGGTTTATCCAGGAAATGAGGCATGGTAGGACGACTATAATGGCCATACATATGGATGTTGTTTTTCTGGGTTGTGTGTGCATTTGCATGGCTTCTCTGTTGGTTATTTATCATTTGTTGCATCCTCTCTAGAATTGGATGGTTCTGCCTCATCAACTCCTCCATGCTCCCTTGTGTACTCTCTTTTTGCATCATTGGAGTGTCCATAATTTCACCAATCATTGTACATGCATGTCTAACACCTCCATGATCTTGCTACCTTCCCCACAACTAACCAAGATCATGCTCGTATACCACTGTAATATCCCTAATTGGAATTTAACGACTAATACCAAGCAATGGACTAGGAACAATAAATGAACTGGAACTTATACACAACAATTAAACACCAAAATGTCCAACAACACAATCTAAGCCATTTTATTAATTTTATGATAAGGGAGTACATAAAATGAGCTAAAATTTTGGAACCTGGGCTTGCTATGCAAGCTGAGAAGAACCCAGAAAAGGGCCAGGACCAAGTGGTAGAAATAGTCCTAGAGTGATCTGCGCACTATCCAGAAATAATTTGCTACACGATATGGGTTGTAATGTTGATTTTAGGGTTGAATATTCCTTAGAATGCTATGACAATTTAGCTCTAAACTCCTCCCAAAACCCAAAAAAAACTAAAAATTGTCTGCGTTGAATCTAGATTATGAAGAAGCCCTCCAAAAGGATGCAAATGGCTCTCTGGCTGGCCATACACCCTACTGGGTTTCCACCCTATATATCACTTAGAAAATTTTGAAAAATTAACCTCGGCCTCTATGCACCAATCCCAACAAAACCCAGAAAGGTTTTGGGCCAATTTTGGCTTGACCCGAATGACCTCAAAAAGTACGAATGGCTCTACCAAGTAGACTTTGCACACTGTTGAAAATGCTTTGCTCAAATGTGCTCCAAATATTTGTTGAATAGCCACCCAAACTACAAACAAATTCTCCTCTAAAATAGGTTTTTTCTCCAATTCCAATCTCTCCGAGCATTTGCTACTCTTCTCTCTTGCGCAAGCTTCAGGCAATGAGCTCTGCACACAAAAAAAAATAGATAGACTTGGTCCAAATATTTCCTCAAATGTTTCCCTACAAAAAATCCACCAAACTCAAGCTCCAATGAGGATAAATCTCTCTGCAAAAACCCAACTCCTCTAACCCACTATTGTTGCTACAAATAATGCTCCACAAAATCCTTTTGTGCCAAGAAAATGTGCATAGGTAGCAAAAATCTTGCAATAATGCTCAAGGGAAGCCCTAAATTGGATTCCAAAATTACTTCACTAGGGAGATACTTGAAGCTCTCCAAAATGAGGGTGGAATTCCTGGTACTAAGCATCACTCTGGCCCTTGTGCTAAACAACTCCAAGATGTCATGTCCCTTCTCAAACACATTAGTAAAAGGGTGTTGCTACACAATTTTGCACATTTTTTACAAGGAAGAGGGACCCACACTTTCGACTTAGGGACTTAGGGGCTAAATCAAATTTATTTAGCTGCTAGTGGAATATGGCGGCCACCGACATAAGAGTTCGAATTAGCCATTTGATATGCTTGGAGGGAAAATCGAATGGGTGGATGGAGGGGCCCACTTGAGGCTTAGGGGGGCCAAGTAGTTATAAAGAGATATCAGCTCTCATTTTGTTTTCATTCTGAATATTTGACAAACAAGCTCACTCTTGTATGCTCTGTTGCTTAGCGAGTCTACCTGTTGTTTAAAAATGAGTCTTCTACAGGGAAGATTCAACCTCTACTTTAGGGGACCATCCGTGCCCGTCCTAGGGAGGTTGTTCCATAGAGATTGCAGGAGTTTTCAGCAGTGATTCACGACTCAACCAACCACACAGAGGAATGGACTGCGTGTTTTCAGGGCAGCCAAAAATATGAAAAGGTTGATTTAGCTAGCCAAGAGGCCCCTCAATTGCTGAGAGTTTTCGGGAGTAAGGAAGATGGAGGACTAAGCGTATTTTACCAGTGTTTTTCATCCAACCAGTCAGTACATGCAACAATGTACATTCCTGGGTAGAGATATTATGTAGTGGCTTCCAACAACAAATTTGTGGGGCTTGATTGAGTAGCCATTAGGGCCAAGGACCATCCAGGAAGTAAGGGATCAAATAGTATAGGGGAAAACAACATTTGAGGGTGTTTCCAGGTGGATTTGCATACTATTTCCTGAAAATCGAATTTGGCAATAGTAGCCGGAAAGCAACTCCCAGAAGGCTCAAAATCCAAAGTCAAAATTAGAGAAATTTCCTTCTAGGTTTTTCTAGGTTTTATCCAAGGAGTTTAAGGCTAAAAGGGAAGTATTTTCTGGGCAGTTTTTGGGAACTTTCCAGTAGGCCAAAAGTCAACAGATGTAACTGGAGAGCAACTCTCAAGAGTCCGAAAATCCAAAGTCAAAATCGAAGAAATTCCCTTTTAAGTTTTTCTGGGTTTTGTCCAAGGAGTCTAAGGCTAAAAGGGAAAAAAATTCTATACAGTTTTAGGGCACTTTCCAGTAGGCTGAAGTCAGCAGATTAGTAGTTTATTAGGACAACGCAGCGCATAGTAGAGCAGTAGTTGAATAGTCATCCTTCCAGCTATTCTACCACCTAGATTTGGTCTAGCTTGTCCTTGAGACAAGACTAGGTGCACTACTTCATTTATATATTGGACTCATGCTCTCATATTTCATAATATATGGTTCAGTGGTTCTAGTATTACAGAGTTGCAAGGGTGTTTTGTAAATGTTTTTTATTTTCCACTTTTGCACTATTCATTTAATTGGTTTATCACTTAAATTCTTATTTAGGAACATTACAGTGGTATCAGAGCATGATCTTGGCCTAGATGTGGGTAACCAATAAGATCATGGGAGATTTGGGCATGTATGCACAATGACGAGTTACACCGTGCACTACCCATGGCTCAAGGGAGATTTAGTATGCAGGGATTTTGGGGTGGAATCCACTGGAGTGATAAGAGGTTGGCTCAGTTAAGGAAGGTGTCAGACCAGATCCATCCTTGTCCTTACAACATAGACACTAGAGGTGCATAAGCCATGGGAGTACAACCATCTACACTATGTGGGGAAAGTCGATAGAGTCAGGGAACTAGATATCCTAGAAAGGAGCAGGCAGACCAGAGACAGTTCAGAGGATACGTCAAGGAGACGATTTTGTTGGTGGAGACTTGGTCTTAGACATCAGGGGCCTAAGGACAGGATTGAACATGAGGTAGAGAACACGCAAGAGTGTGAGGATCACATTGGTATACTTGGTAAGGCACAAGAGTCACCATTGTTGGAGGCCTCTTTGATAGCACCAGTTGACACCTTGGGGGAGAAAGTAGAGCAACATCCATAGGAGCATCCACTGATGAGGTGTCAGGAAACATCCCCACTGTTGATGAGGAGCCAATAGATACAGAGGCATCCAAATCTATGACACAATTGCTGAACGACAGTCACCTACAGTTGACTGATGAGCATGTATTACATGTTCGGTTGTCTAGGAAGGAGCAGTTGGAGGCTGATGCGGAGCCCATCATGGAGGAGGATGTGCAACCATCCTTTGGGCTAGCCAGTGATGAGGGGAAACATAGAGACCACACATTGGGATTTCAGCATAGTTCGCTTCAAAGGCACACTAACAGGATCTACAATGTTATCAACCCATCTTTACGCATTAGATTGAGGGAGGCAGAGTTGTCTAGACATACCAAAGGGGATGACAAGTTTAGCAGCATTGTTGGGTCACCTTTGCCCATTGGAGAGAGAGAGAGAGACAAATCTACCTAGTCAGATCTCATGTGTTGACCTAGGTAGTGGGATGCGACGGCCAAAGTTGCACAAGATGCAACATCTACATGTTGATCTTGTTCTATGTGCTAGATTTTCTGCATTCGATCCCTCTCTTGGGGTTGGATGGTGATATATTCTGAGTTGGTACTCGGTGGAGTGCGCTAGACTCATGGAGATGGTCGTAGTTCAAATTAAAGCTCAATGGGAGTTCTCAGACATTGAGGGTGTTGGAGGCCCACGTTGGTGGTGAGCTCCAGTATTGTAGCAATAATGCTGCGACTCCTGGGGCTTCCTTCTTTACTTTTATCAACCCGGTAGTCCATAACAAACTTGGAAGCGACGGTGTTGTATGCACAAGTACTAGCTCTTAGTGCAGGTTTTCACTTGATCAGCTGGCGCGAGTTCGCTAGGATCTTGAGCCAACTTCTATGAGTTCTCAGAAGAAGCTTTTACTGTGATGGAAAAAAGATAACTCTAAAGAGGCTATTCTACTTACAGAAAGAAAAGGAAAACTGAAAGGACATGCAAACCCTAGCAAACCCTAATTTTGCAAGAAAAGAGATGGAAACTACTAAAATGGATGCCATTGACTATAGAAAATGTCAATTGTATTTACTCAAGCTACTTCTGAGGAAAAATGAGAAGAAATCATCGTTTTGTACTTTTGAATATTTTTATGTGAAATTATTATGCTTATGATTTGACTGATTGTGACTATGCAAAATTTTGGTGGCAAAGGTAGATGGAGTTGGCTTTTGCAGATGGTGAGGAAGGTGTGGAGGGGTCTTAAGAAGTCCCTAGTACGCTTCTAAAGACTTCCATTGTGATCAAACTTCAAAAAATCACTCGCATGAACTTCTACAAGAGGCTGCAGGGGATTTACAGGAGTTTCTACAGGAAAATCTACAAGAGGAGGCCGAAAATGGTTTTTGGAGGTGGAAAATTGATGGGAGAAGGGAAATGAATGCTGGACGAAGGCGTTGATGGGTCTAGGACTCTGTTAATGATGATCAGGAATGAAGGAGATGGTTGGATTTGCTCAAAGGGCAAGAAAACAACTTTATGGAAAAATGCAGAAATTAGGGCAGGTTGGCGAAATGAGGCGAACGAGTTGGGAAATATGTGAGAGATGAACTAGTACAGGCTATGTTATGGGGAAATTATAAGCTAGAATGGTCTACAAGTGAGCTACACACTTACTTCTCAAAACTGACCTAAGCAAGAACTGAAAAACAGAGTTTGTCTATTTTGACCTAAAATCTGACCTAAAAACAGAGTACTGCTGAACAGAACTTTATGAACAGAAAGTTATGCGAGAAAGCCATGGTAAATGAACATGCAATGGTCTAAGCATGTGGACCTAAGCAAATATCAACTTCTCCAACTCAAAACATC
The DNA here is from genome assembly GCA_000404065.3 of Pinus taeda. Lineage (NCBI taxonomy): Eukaryota > Viridiplantae > Streptophyta > Pinopsida > Pinales > Pinaceae > Pinus > Pinus taeda. The sequence continues at coordinate 191,064 of APFE030537391.1, read as the reverse complement.
ACACTAGCAATTGCATGAAAGGCAAAAACTGTGTTTTTGGTGGCAACAGTAGTGCTTTGACCTCAAATCATGGTCCCAAGGAGGAAGAAAGTACATCAAGACTTGCTAGTAGAATTTTTGGATCTTTCTTCATTACTACAACAAACTACTTAAGCAACTTGAAGCAAGAACAACTAATTTAACCATCAAAAGCAACCTATTTTACCAAAGAAAGATTTAACCTAAACAACATAAATCAACTTATGAATGCAAGAAAAAAACATATAAATACACAAAGGAGGTGTTGAGTAGCTTGGGTTGGGCCCTAACCTAAGAGCTTCACCTCTCTAGAAAAGATCATTGCTGGTTCAAAGCTAGATTCATCTTCATTGATAAAAAAATAATAGTTACATCACAAAACTGTATGCAAAAAGAGCTCGAAAATGAGCTGAGTACAAGACTACACAAAAGTGTGAAAATAGATTATCAAATGGCTAAAATCTAACTAGAAAAATTGAGGTCCTAAGCCTTCTTATTTATACAAATGGGGACTTCCAATAGTCCTAAAATCAAGGAACTCAGCTTCTTAGAACTGAAGATAAACAACAATGCTACTTGACTTGCTCAGTTGCCCCTTGGAATCATCAATGTGGCCCTTTGTACTCCGAGTTTTTGATGGAGAATTCGAGGTAAGGGTTCATAAATGAAGGGGACACCCTCCTACAAATTCTCTCCCTTGTTCTTCCTCGAATTTGGCTACCAAATGCTCATTAAACCTTTGATTTTGTCTCAAAATTGATCAAAAATCTGCATAAAGCACACATTAGACTTTTTGGCATAATGACTAACCCAATTCACTCTATTAGCATAAATATAATTAAAAACAAGCAATAAACTAATGAGAATGGTGGATTAAGTCAAAATAAGAGGCAAAATGAGCCCATATAATTACCTATTTCTGGGGCTCATCAGTTGGCATTGTGATCTAGGCGGGGCTTCCTATCCTCTATCAGACATGTGGGATGGCTATGGCATTGATGAGGTAGTTAACCCCATGCCTGAGTGCATGCATTCCTTAGGGGAGCTCCAGTTGATGCTAGTGGCTAGGTGGTTTGTGAGCAGAATCCATTGGTTGTTTTGGCATGTCCGTTGCGCATGGGGGCGCAGGATGATTAACATTCTTTGGTAAGAGATGGTTCGAGGAGGTGGCATGGGTAGGCCACTAGACCGGGTATTGTATGGAGACATTGTTCTCCCATTGAGGTTTAGGAGTGGAGTTAGAGTGCTTAGGTCTACTAGGATGGACGAGGGGACATGATGCGTGTCATGGTGGGGTCACTATCAGAGTGGCAGACACTTTGGCACATGCAGGATACCATATATTACAGGGTGGTATGATAGTAGGCAGTGTTACACAAGACTATATAAAGTCAGATCGTAGCATTCTGTGTTATATAGAGGGATGTGGCCTAATGCATACAGACCCAATTCTAGGCCATAGCACCCAGTGGTGTGCGAGGCTATGCAGCGAGGAGAAGTGGTCTGCAGAGGAGCATGGAGATACCTAGTGGTAAAGCATAGTATGTCGGTTTACACTGTGGGGTAGGAAGAGTGACTCGCATCGCATTGAGGATGTGTGGGGAGTGACAGGTGCAGTGACACAGGTAGGACATAGGAGGGTACAAGATGGTATGGTCGTAGTCGAGGGTATCCAGTGGTATACATGGATAGGTTGCGGTATACAGTGGCATTTCATGGAGTGCAGTGGTACTTGGTGGTATATAGTGACACATGATGTGGTGCAACGGGCGCTTGGAGTTTTTCCTCCAGGGAGACTTGTCGATAGGCATAGTAGGTGTACCATTGGACGCAACTCACCTTGGATCGATGAGGACATTGTCGAGCATTTGGGAACACCATGTTTAGTGGAGGCAGGGCCTCGAGGGAGTTATCAGCAGATCTGAGGCAGAAAGAAGTTCGTCTGTAGGAATACTCTTGAGCATTCCAACAAACTCTTGATCATACTCTTTGGGACATACCCACCCATCATCCTTAAGTGTTGCTTACAATCGTAGAGAGTTTGGTTGTTTCCCTTTGACACTCTCCATTTAGGTAGCAGGGCATGGGGGACTCACCCTAGGCACTTGGATGAGACACCATGTGTCATGGCTCGAGAGGAGACTCTCCAGTTGAGACACTTTGTAGGTGTATGAGTTGATGGTTACAGACTTAGTGATGGCATGGTTGACTATCGAGGTAGCATATGTTCCACCCCTAGGTTCACACTTGGGCAGGTGACCGAGAGGGATTTACATGGTGGTTTTTTAGTTAGATAGCCTAGGGCATTAGGGGAGCATGAGGTGCGGAGGACAGTAGTCCTTGTTGGCAAGATGATGCCTAGGCTTCTAGAAGTACTCGAGCACATCAACAGGAGCTAGGATAACAAATCTCGCTGTGTGATTTGGCAGGCATAGAACAACTAGGTATTTGCAGCATGGGTTCTTGATGCTCAGTGCCTACCTATTGGATACCTACAAAGGCAGAGACGGGGCACAAAGGGGTACCAACAACTAACAACATATCACAGTGACAGACATAGAGGATTGGGGTCTGTGGACCTCCAGTATGGTTATGGGATTGTTGTTAAATAATGAATCCATACAAGTGAGGATAGTTTTAAATAGAGAAGGAATGACCTGTCATAGAGTTTTATGAACCCAACGTTTCGGACTACCAAGTGAGTCCATCATCAGGGGATGCGACAATAGATATTCTAGAGATATGCATGATGTATCCATGAGCTATATTTTACGTTGTGTATATAGGTTATGAAGGAGTTAATCTAAGAAATTAGGTCGCCCAATCTCCACTTAGTTTGTTAATATTCATATTTATTTATTAGTTTATTAATTTGTTTTAATTAATTAGTTTGTTTAATTAATTATTTAATTCTTAAATTAATTGATTAATTTGTTAATTAATTAATTTGTTTAATTAATTAACTAACTTGTTTAATTAATAAGTTATGATTTTAATTAATTTTAATATTATCAAATGGTTAGTTATGAAACAACCCATCATTTGATTTATATGTTTAATTAATTAATTTGTTTAATTAATCAATTAGTTGCTTAATTAATTAATTGATTGTTAAATTAATTAATTAATTGTTTAATGGTTATGGGATCCAGGGATCCAATTGATTGGTGGGATAGTCCACCCCTCAATGAGCATGGTCGGGATAACAAGCGAAATGATTCGTTCATAGGCAGACACATAGGCGATCACTGAAGTCCTCACTATAGGACAAGGCATGTTGTTGCTCAGGATTTGGGCTAGCCATGGAGTGATAGGCATTGGCACTATTGAATCACTTTGGTAAGATTGGCCTAGCCTCGTTCATCACATAGATTATGGTTGAGAGTTATGGGAGAGGAGGTTATGGTACGAGCACGCTAAGTAGTCATTCATGACCAGAGCGTCACAATGTCAGCAGGATAGCTTCCTTCTGTGATGGGCAGGGGATTCTGGCATAATAGGGCTGAGCAGTTCAACTACCCGTAGAGGTGAGCTGGTTTCTACAGGGGAGGGTCATGAGATCTTCCATTTGGTTTTAGTGATTCGTTGATGGTGTGGGGAACTTCACTAGTGTGGCAAGATGGTTGACAGGAGGAGATCAAGGGAGGCTCAGATAGACAAGGGTTCAATTTCACCAGGATTGGATTGCATCTTCAGGAGTTTACTCTTGTAGTGCATGAGATGGACTATTTGGTAGAGCAACTTCATGATAATTTGGGCATGGTTTTATATCATCAGGATGATCTACTTATTGGTGATAGACACAAGGGTTCTAATGCCCCTATTTGGCAGGATAGTGAGTGAAGTAAGGGGGGCTTCATGTTGATTAGGTTGGCTTGGGATCCCGGTATCGAGGGACTCCTTCACTATAGGATAGTACAATGATCAAGGATGATCCAATGGCACATTTGGGACCCTGGTGAAGTTTGCAGCGATAATGGGGGTCCATAGTCAGAGAGGATGTTTGTTTAGGAATTGCTTGAGGACAAGTGATGTTTGGTGCATTGGAAGAACTTGCCAGATGAGGATGCCACTGGGATGGTGAGCATATTTTGGAGCACCCAGCTTTGAGGTTGCTTGAGGGAAAACAACATTTGGGAGGGGAGGACTGTCATGCCGCTTCTCAAACACATTAGTAACAAGGTTCTGCTACACAATTTTTCACATTTTTTTACTAAGGAAGAGGGCTCCACACTTTTGACTTAGGGACTTAGGGGCCAAATCGACTTTATTTAGCTGTTAGTGGAATTTGGGGGCCACCAACATAGGAGTTTGAATTAGTCATTCAATATGCTTGGAGAGAAAATCGAAAGGGTGGATGGAGGGGCCCACATGAGGCTAAGGGGGCCCAAGGAGTTATAAAGAGAGATCAACTCTCATTTTGTTTTCATTCTGAATATTTGACAAAGAAACCCACTCTTGTATGCTTTGTTGCTTAGTGAGTCTATCGGTTGTTTAGCCACAAGTATTCTACAGGAAATATTCAACCTCTACTTCAGGGGACCATTTGTGTCCTCCCTACGGAGGCTGTTCCACAGAGATTGTAGGAGTTTCCAGCAACAATTCACAGCTTAGCTAGCCATGCAGGGACTGGGTGTTTTCTAGGACACTAGAAATATGCAGAGGTTGATTTAGACAGCCAAGAGGCCCCTCACTTGCTGGGAGTTTTTAGGAGCAAGGAAGATGGAGGATTGAGGGTATCTTATCAGTTTTTTTCATCCATCCATCCAGTACATGTAGTATTATACATTTCTGGATAGAGATACTGCGTAGTGGCCTCCATCAACAAATTCGTGGGGCTTGATTAAGCAGTCATCAGGGCCAAGGACCATCCGGGAAGAAAGGGATCACATAGTACAGGGGAAAGCAGCATTTGAGGGGTATCTCTAGGTGGATTTGTAGGTTGTTTCCTGCAAATTGAATTTGGCAGCAGTAGTCAGAGAGGAGCTCCCAAGAGGCCGAAAATCCAAAGTCAAAATCAAAGAAATTCCTTTCTAGGTTTTTCTGGGTTTTGTCCAAGGAGTCTAAAGCTAAAAGGGAAAAAATTTCTGGGCGGTTTTTGGGCACTTTCCTGTAGGCCGAAAGTCAGCAGATGTAGCTAGGCCAAAAATCCAAAGTCAAAATCAGAGAAATTCCCTTTTGGGTTTTGTCCAAGGAGTCTAAGACTAAAAAGGCAGGATTTTCTGGGCAGTTGTTGGGCACTTTCCAGCAGGCTGAAAGTTAGTAGATGTAACCAGAGAGTAGCTACCAAGGAGTCTAAGGCTAAAAGGGAAACAAATTCAGGGCAATTTTTGGGCACTTTCCAGTAGGTCGAAGTCAGTAGATCAACAGTTTACTGGGACAATGTAGAGCATAATAGAGAAACAATTGAACAACCATCTTTCCAGCTATTCTACCACCCGGGTTTGGTCCATCATGTCCTTGAGACAAGCTCAAGTGCACTACTCCATTTATATATTGTACTCATGCTCTCATATTTCATAATATATGGCTCAACAGTTCTAGTATTAGAGTGTTTCAAGGGTATTTGCTAAATGTTTTTAATTTTCCATTGTTGCAAAGTTTTGTTTAATTGGTTTATCACTTAAATTCTTGTTTAGGAACATTACATAAGAGAAGATGAAATATGAAGTGTAATAGCCAAAAGATAATCCACAAAATGATTCCAACCTCCTTTTATAATTTCTCCTCATGCTTCTAGACTCCTTTTTAATATTATTTTATTGGTGGGGGCCATTTTCCACTAAGCTACTTTTACTGCCATTTTAATAAAAGAATAATTTGTCACTATTCTCCAATAAAATAATACTAGCCACGTTTCTCTAATAATATTTGCCCCCTTTTAATTCATATTATTAAAATTGGACAGAATTCCTTAGTGACTCCTATGCTCACAAAATTGGGGACATTACAGTTATGCGTAAGAAAATGGGTAGTAGTATGTGTTACAACTTATATCGTATTAGGTTCTATTAACCACCAAAAAGTGGGTGACCATAGTAGAAAACATTTCTCCTCCTTGGACAGTTATCCAGCCAAAAACGTTATATGGTTAGCACATGACACAATGACATGATCTTCCACCTCTCACTCTGATCAAATTTTTCTCTCCAATATAACATTCATTCTCGTAGGAAGGTGGGTCATCCATTGGCAGGTACTTTAACCACTTTGTAATCATGTGCTTTCACTTAATGTCTTGGGCATGCTAATATCGATCAAGGGGTGATATGGATGATTGACCAATCTTGACTATATTGTTGTTTCCTCACTTTCCCTAGAGGGTTAGTCTTCGACTCTAGTCCAGTGGGACCTCATGTGAGGCCTTAAGGTTTTGTGAAGGACACGACTGGGGAGGCTTTCGTTGAAGTAGCGTGTCCATGGTATTTCCTATTGTTGGAAAATGTAACTAGTTTCGATATTCATAATTGTCATTATACACATGTCATTATGTTTATCTTATGTAATAAGCAAAAGAAGAATGAAAAAGTATTACTTTCAAGCATGGGCTTCCTGCTTCTTTTGATTGGTCAAATAGGTTAAGAATGTTCTTCATGTTTCTAGGGTTTGTCATGTCATAAGAATTATTGGCATGATTCAAGTGAGTCAATATCATTTGTATAAGACCCTTATTGGGCAAGTTGTAACTTGTAAAAGAATTTATTTTGAGTCTAGAAGGTCAAAATATGCCTCCAAGCAAAAGTCAACCCTACCAATGACAAGTTGGTCTAGAAGAGGTTATTTGACGTCCACAAATGTGTATATATAGAAGCAGGTTCAACCTCATTTGACACACGTTCATTTTGCACAAGAAACAAGTTTGATCTGAACCAAGGAGCAAGAAGAAAGCAAGAGTAAAGACGAAGGAAATAAGGAGAAATCAAGAAGGTGAAGAAAGATTTGATTTTGAGCCTTATTCTCTCAAAGGAATTAGGGTTTTTTTATTTGTTGCAGGGCCGAAAATTATAGGTCTAAAGTAGGGTTGAATCTGTGATTGTGAGCAAGTTGATGAAGAGTTGACTCCTGTTGACTTTGAAGATTTTGACTTGCCTAAGGAAGCATTCTTTGGAGGGACGACTTGGTGCTTGGAGGGCACCATGGTCACAGTGTTTGGGTCTTTGTTTTCTCATTTGAAGCATATTCAATAAGAAAATAAGATATTATATCTATGTTTTCCCCTTGGAGGGGTTTTCCCCTAGCTTGGAGCCTACTTCTTGTGTCTATTGTCTTTATTTTTTTCTCTTGATAATTGTGTGATGTTAAGAAGATAACAAAAGTTTACAAGCAATTATTAAGGTTAAGGAGAATTTGTTTTAATAGTCACCCTACTACATTCTCCAACGCGTACTTACCACTTTCCATATTTACCATTATTCCATATCCACTCTTTGGGCTAGTATTCATTGGTCATGGGAATTGGTATCCTCTCATCCTCATCCATGAGTGTGGCCTGAAAAACGTTTCCCTAGATGTTGATGCATCTAAAACAAAGTGAAAAACATAAGAAATCCACAAGGAAAGAAAAATATGGTTGGGACATTTGATTAATGCATGGGAAATTGCCTAGCATGAGATTTACTCCAATCATTAGCCATCACCCTCTTCCTTGAGCACTTGAATGCTCCATGTATAAGAAATAAACACTTGCATTTCCAAAACTTGATAAGCGATAAATTAACTCACCATTAAAGGGTATTAAGTGCTAAATCTAAAAAATTAAGCTTGGGCTCCTGAGTTATGCACCCAAATCAAAGCAAATCATAACGTAGTTAAAGCTACACAGAAGGGTTGGAAAAAGTAGGACGAGGAAAGTGGTAAGTCGTGTCTCCATGATTTCTCCCTCCTTACATCTATACACTGAGGATGTTGGACCACCATTGGTTGGTCACTTGGCTATGGCACATTGCCATGAAGCATTCCCACTCTATTGCCACCATTTCACACACACCTATCGGTTGATGGGCTAACTTGGGACCTATCACTTCCCATTTAGGGTTGGAAACACCTTATAGGGTTATCCATCTAATGATCCCTAACATAAGAAGATAACTTGTTTATGGGGCTCAATCTAATTATATAGTTGAAGGTGATATTTGTGTGAAGCATTATTGTGCCCGCAACATTAGGTATGGTCATCTATGATGTATCTATGATTATTGTACCTAATGATTGTTGATTTCACTTGATTTTGAGAGGGTTTTGTCATACGGTTTCATCACAATAACAACGACCTCTTGAGATGATTTCCCTCCTTTCTCCACAACATTGAAGAGGCCATTTTACCCATTCTAGAGAGAGAATATGACCTTTTTGATGCAGTATTTCCTTTCCAGAGCGAATTGTTGGGCTATTTGGTAACCCCACATGATGTTTGATACTTGAGGTGCCCGCAAATGTTGAAATGTTGAGCCCATGAAGCTTAGTGTTGGAGATATTGATGATGTGCCTAGTGAACCCAGGATGTCCCGGGCTGGCCTTGAAATTACTTGATGGAATTACGTGTTTTGGAGCTCGTATGATGACGTTCATCCTTCTTGTTGCAATATTTTATTTTCAGAAAAAATTGTAAAAATATTTATTTTTTCACACTTTGTGATGGTAAATATATAGCCTATATACAATAAAATATTATATATTAAAGAAAATAATTAAATATTATTTTTTCAAAGTTTATTTCATGCAAATGTATAAATCTCTTTGTCTAGAGCATTGTTTGGTTTCCAATGGCTGAGATGTTGTGCTTAGAATCTACAGTTATATGTAACATAGTGAATCCCTCGTTGTTTGAGTTTATTACTCTGTGGGGAGGGGGGGGGGGGGGGGGGGGTTCTACGATTAGTTGTTTCAAATAAATCGTTGAGGCTAATGTGGAAACCTCTTGTCATAAGTGAACCCACCCTCATGAAAACCACATACAACCACATCCACCACACCCCCACAATACCGCTTTGGTTTATGGTCATATCAAATGTGATTTGTTGCCAATTAAGTTGCCTATGAAAGTTCAAAGTAGCTCTTACCTTTGAATGAGGGCCTTTTTCTATTCTATTGTCTAGTATGTCCAGAAGAAACAAAGTTATTATAAATAGTCACAATGATGAAGCATATATTTGCAGTAATATTATGGGAGCTTTGAGTAGTCAAATTATTCTTGAAAAATTATCTGATGATTTATTCATATGTTATGAGATCAAATATCTTTTTGCAATAAAGTCAAATTTTCCAAAATATACTGGTTTCGATGAAGAATATTGAAAGTTAATTTCTTTGACCTATCCAATGGCATAGATTAGGGTAAGTTTGTTCACATACTATCTTAATATTTTTTTAGGCATGTTACATTCATGCATAGAATCAAGACAGATCTAGATTGTGGGCAGAAAATTGTTGGTTGTTACTAAATATCAGGCTAGAGATCTTCACTATAATTCGAGTTCTATGTAAAGAATCACTAAATTGTTGTTTTTGGATAGAAGTCCATTTCCTTGTAGTTGGTAGTAATTGAGTTTTGTAGAACCTCTGTATATATTGTAAATTTTGATATGGAAAGGGTTGATTCTTAGACCAAATATTTTGATGTCTTTGTAATACCTAACAATTTCAAAGTTAATCAAGGAGTATTGTTTTTAGCCTATAACAACATTGTTTCATATGTGAGTGCATCTTGTTTTTAGTTATCTTTTTGTTCATACATTTAAGATTGTTAGATAATTGGGAAAGGCTAGGTTGAGGATTAGCCTCCCTGAAATCCCCTTACAAAGTTATATTCAATACTAGCTTACTTAAACAAACAATCTGTTCGTTTTAGTTATTTTGCATAATTTGATTGTTGCCCTTCTATACAAATTCTTATTGTATTAATGTTTCAACGATAGAAGATTCTTCAATACACTTTTTGTTCTTATTGGATAATTAAATATTCAGAATGGGTATATGAATTGTCTAATATCTTCTTCAATATTTTATCGACATCTTTAAAGAGTGTATGTTGTTATTGTTGAAAATCAACATTTTGGTTATTCTTTAAAAGAGTAAGGCTTATCTACATAAACCAGGGTTTTTTATCCTTGAACCAACCATATTTAAAGCGGATCCTTCAAATAGATGCTTTGACATAGTTCCTTAGCAAGGAAATGTCAACAAAGGACAACATCAAATTAGTGTTGTTGTCGAGTAATGAGAAATTGAAGTTATTTTCCCTGGGAAAACAATTAATCTTATCTCCTTGATTGTGAATGAGAGGCTTGTTGGCTAAATCATTGACCTAACATACTCCACTGACCAGAAATTTGGCTTCTCAGAAATATACTAGATCAAACCCAGATCTTGAAAAGCTGATTAGATAACCTACTATCAAATGTAGGCTTGAGTCTATGTATTTTGCTACTCCCCAAGAGTCATCCTCTCATCTAGAAATCCTTGAAGAAAAACCTCAACCCCTTGTTTTTTCTCCAAGAGTCCCACAACTTATTGAAAAGAGAGTTAATCTTCAAATTGCTTTGTTTGTTGAGCAACTATATTCTTTTAAAATTCCTGAGTCAGAATATGAAGACATTGATTCTCCTAAAAGAAAATACCAAATTATTGAGGTCGATTAGCCTGAGGATTCCTTTTATCTTTTGCAAACTAAAGGAAGTTTTAAATTCTACACTAATCCTACTTTTTTGAAAGTACAACATATTAGTTTTCCTCGAATACGACAATTAATTATTTCACAACAAACTTCGAAGAAGCCTTCAACTCCCAAACATCAATCTCCAAAAACGCTACCATCCCCTAAATAGCCTACATCTTCTACTTCATAGAAATCAATGGATGGAGTAGGCCCCATTGTAAATGTAAGATATGCAACACTCAGATTTCCAGAAACAACTTAGCTAAATTCTTTCCCTCAAGGGTATTTAAAATATCTTCCCAGGTATAAGGATGATACTGAAATTACTACAGAGCATCACCTTTCTACTTTTCTTGATTTTGAAGACAATATAAATATTGAACATGAAGATGTTTATATGAGATTATTTGTACAATATTTGGAGGGAAATGTGAGAATTTGGTTCAAAAAATTACCAACAAATTCAATTCATAGTTGGAGGGATTTGACAAATATTTCCATTAATCAATGGGGAGTTAATAAAGATCATGTTTATTAGTTAATTGAATTTGGAGCAATTAAAAAAAGTGTTGGTGAACCTATATCAAATTTTAATAAGATATTTAACAAAGTCTATAATAAAATGCCATTAGATATCAAACCTCTGGCTATAACTGCCAAAATTAATTTTGCTAATTCTTTTGATGATGATTTTGCACTTATGTTAAGAGAAAGGAAATCACCAACCTTAGCAAATATGAAAACATATGATTTGTTGAGATTTGTAGCTTGGGAGGTACTCCAAACCCTAGGTTAGAGGGTCTTGGAGGAATGGGCACACAAATATGGTTTGTGGGCTTAGAACCCAAGCTTGTGGTTTTGTACCCAAAGGTGTGGGGCCAAAACCATGAGGATATTTTGGAACTTGGCACATGGAGAATCTATGGATTCCTAAAAGGAGAAAGGAGCCATTTAAGCACCATGAGATGCCTTGTAAAAATGAAGATATTAATTTTCTATATATTTGTGTGGGCAACGTAGCATTAAAGAAGGGTCAGCTTAACTTAAGGAAGGCCCTAGATTGGTTAGACGTTTCCCTAAGGAAAAGTATAAAAATGAATGAGGAGGAGCCTCATTCCTCATCCAACCATAACATCCTTTCTCTCAAATGAAGTATGAAAATGGAGGTCAAAATCCTCAAGGAGACGCATCCCTAGATACCTAGACGAAGGAGAGAATAATGGCAAAGATTCAGCCTTGTTTTCGTGATTGTTTGGGTTACATTTTGGGCAGAGAAATGTAGCGAGGAAAGAAGGGTTTGTGGGAGACTAGGTTGAGTTAGTTTGGGACAGTTTTGGGTATAAAAATTAGAAGTAGTCTCTCTATAGTAGCTCGAGATGCTCTGTTGTGATTGCAGGTGGGTATGAGCCTTGTTTAAAGAGGTTGAGTAGCCTACTAGGCTCCCTAAACAAGGTCACAGTATTCTCAAGAAAGAACACAAAAAAGGAGCTCTATTAGAGGGAATATTTTGTGGTTTATGTAGATAAAGAAATCCCTATATAGGGTCGAGTTCCACATTGAGGTCCATATCATATTCCAAGGTAGTTTGGGGAGCATCAAGGGTTGTATTGAAGGAGTGAAGGTGCAAGATTGGTTCCAAGTATTGGATAGTGAGTTGACACATCCAAGAAGCAATAAAATTCATAGTAACACATCTATTTCTAGGTCGCAGATCCCTGAATTGATTTCATAAGTTGTTGAGGTCTCAAAGTAGGCTAGTTGGAGGGGACAAAAGGCCTAGAACCAAGAGTTGATCACCCTTGGAGCCAATGCATGGGAGAAACATGTAAATGGGTATATATCACAACTATTAGGAGGTTTTTGAGGTAAGAGAAATTAGGGCTGACTTGGAATAATATTAACTGTAACGAGGCATTAAAATCTACAACAAATGCACCAACACTAGAAGGTATGTTGATGATGTGTTAAGTTAGATTTTTTGCTAGACAATGGAGTCCTAGTAAAGGATACATTTGGAAGGTCATCCTATGGTTGTAAGGAGGGAAACAAGTGGATGGTCTTAGTAGCCCTAGGTTAGTTTACAATAAGGACTTTGGCACCTGCAAGAAGGGTGAAGACTTGTAATCTGAAGACTAGTCCTTAAAGGACAAAGGAAGGAGGTCAAGGGAGCATACATCAGCCCAAGTTCATTGTTGAAGAAGTATGTTTGAAACAGAGGAAGGAACTAGTGGGAAGAAGCCCCTAAGAGTTGTGTCCTTGAAGGACTAAGGAGAAGGTAGTGGGAAACAAGTTCTAAAGGAGCTAATGAGCAGTAGTGGGAAGTTGAGAGTTGTTCACAAACAATGTTGTGAACAACTTGACAAGAGTCTCAATGTGTTGATGTGTTGAAGGACTAAGGATAAGTTAGAGAGTAGTTGGAGTCATGTTCAGTGACCTAATGGAGTTGGTCTATTGATAGAGGCAGGTTGGAGTTGTTGCAGGTTGGAGCCGAAGGACCAGGTAGATGTGTTCAAGACACATGGACTGAAAGGGATGTAGAGAGTTACATCCCCAAGTAGGTTGAGATTTGTCTTGTTTAGGGTAGATTGGTTGTCAAAGGACCGACATTAAACCCTAGTTGTATGTACTTGTATTAGTGGATGTATGAGGGTCATTATCCCTAGTAGGGGAGCCCTAGACCGTTTTATTATTAGTTTGTTCATATAACAAAGTTGGGCATTTAAAAAAGGGAAAATATTGTCTATACTTTTGCATGTGTTGATTTTTCTAATATTTATTGTTCCACTGTGAAAAGTAGTTTTTTTTATACTTGGATTGGTAACTTCAGTGGTTGTAATATTCTAACCTAGACTCCAGTATCGTGGGAAAAGGAACATGGTATTAGAGCTAATTTGAAGGGCCAATGAATCAAATTGTGCACAACAAAGCGACTCAGAGGGAGCTAAGATTGTCTAAATCATGGGGCAGATGGTTCAATTGAAGACATGGAGATGTGGTATTGACTAGCTTGGGAGTGAGATTTGTTGGGAGTTCTAGTGGATTGGTGGAGAACCTAGTGAACAACAATTCATTGTAGGGAAGGTTGTTGATCATGGGTTTCCTTTGACTTTCCATGGATCGTTGAGACAACTCGAGGATCGTTTTGGCATGGAAAAGTTTGGTATGATCGATATTGCTTCATGTGAGGCATTACAGATTGGCAGGTTATTTTCTTCAATGGATCATGATTTTTCATATCCGAGATTGGGGGGATGTGCATGAGTTGTGTTTGGTCCAAGAGGATGAGTACTTGCAAGTCTAGGTTGTGGTGATGATGGCCCATCTTCGACCACATCTCGACTAACCTTCTAGGACACTAAACCAATAGTAGATCAAGCCAATGGAGATCGTGTAGACTCATAGGGAGTCTAGCCTTCGAGAGAGAAGCCTTGTGGAATTTTTGATGTCTTCAAGTTCATATGAGATGAGGCAGAGGCACTACTGAGACTGCGTGGTTAATTCTACAAAGATGTTGCAGTGACGGACACGATATGGGCTAGTGTCGCCGGTCTTAGTCTTAGCAAATAGTGGGGCCACCCATAATTTGATTGATGCCCATATGGTCCATAGGAGGGGCATCACTATAGAGGATTTTGAGGGATTCTCAGTCCTGGTGTCAGGGGATAGGACTATGCAGTGCAACCGGTATGTTCCCACATTGATAGTGACCATGGGGAACTATTCGGTGACAAACCATTTCTTCATTGTGAATGTACTAGACACCAACATCGTGATGGGTGTTTAGTGGCTTTACTCCCTTGGTTGGTTCACCACTCACTGGAGGAAACTAGAGATGGAGTTCACAAGGCCAGATGGCAAGTTGGTGGTTCCTCAGGGCATGCACTCATATCCTCCACAAACAGTTTCACCGCACATGATGGAGGCTAACTTGAGGCATGGGGACATAGTGTGGGAAGTGGAGTTGAGGATTTCAGAGATTGGGGGGCAGCCCAAGCCACCCCACCTAGACATTCAAACTATTTTGGACATGTACTCGGTAGTGTTTGGGGACATACCACCAGGGCAGACACCTGACAAGGGTTTTGAGCACACCATTGAGTTAGAACCTGGGGCGTAGGAAGTCATCACCACTCCTTATAGGCATCCTAAGGCCTATAGGGATGAGATAAAGGAAGGCTATCAAAGAGTTGCTAGCATTGGGGCATATTAGGCTAATTTTTATCCCCTTCGCTTCATCGATATTACTGGTGAAGAAGAAGGACAAGACCCTGTGTATGTGCATCGATTACATGGAACTCAACAAGAAGACATTGAAGAGCATATACCCCATTCTACACATTGATGAGTTGATGGATGAGCGTATAGGAGCCAAGTGCTTCTCTAAGATCGATTTGCGCTTGGGGTACCACCAGATTAGGGTGAGGGATCAGGAAATCCCCAAGATGACTTTCAGGTGCCACTATGGGCACTTTGAGTTCTTGGTCATGCCCTTTGAGCTGACCAACGCACCTGCCACTTTCCAGTCATGCATGAACCATGTATTCCTTGGGAATTTGCAAATGTTTGTATTGATATTTTTCAACGATATCTTGATTTACAACCGCACATGGGAGGAGCATTTGCAACACTTGGAGGTGATGCTATGTATTCTAGATGAGCAACATTTCTATGTCGAGTTGTCCAAGTGTGAGTTTCGCTTGATGGAGATGCTATATTTGGGACACATCATTAGTGCAGATGGAGTGAGGGTACACGAGGAGAAGATCCGGGGCATCCACGAATGATTGAGCCCAAGAATGTAACTGAGATGAGGGGATTCATAGGCATATGCACTTATTACAGGAAGTTTGTGAAGGGCTTCTCATAGCTAGCAACTCTCCTCACAAATTTGAAAAATAAGGGGGATTTCACATGGACAGATAGAGTGCAATCATCATTTTGTCGGCTCAAGGATGTGATGAGCAGCTACCTAGTATTGGCACTTCTTAATTTCACACAACCATTCATATTGGAGTGTGATGCATCATGCGAGGGGGTTGGTGCAATATTGTCTATGGATTAGCACCCCATTTCTTCTGAGAGTCAGAAACTCCTCCCAAATGAGAGGTCATACTCTATTTATGACACGTAGATGTTGGCCATCATACACGCATTGGCCAAATTCCAACAGTACATAGTGGGCAAGAAATTTCAGGTGAAGACAGGCCACAATAGTCTTCGCCATTTTATGGGGTAGCAGGGCCTCAATGACAAGCAACCGAGGTGGGTCTGCAAGGTGAAGGCCTACGATTTGGACATTGAGTATGTGAAGGGCAAGGAAAACATAGTGCCAAATGCATTATCTAGGAGGCCCATGAAACTTTCATTCATAAGAATTTTCCATGACTAGAAGGTGTAGTTACTACTGAAGTACTCTAAGTACCAGAGGGCGTGCGAGATTTTGGAGGGCATTCACGCTAATGAGCACTATTAGCGCTCAAATCTACCTTAGGCTGAAATAAGGTAAAACTCAAGGCTACATCAAACCATGCTCAGCCTCGTAGCTAGCCCTACGAGGATAGGAGAGGGATATCTCCAGTCAATCTCGATAAAATGAGAAATAGGGTGTGAGATGACTCTAGAATGGGAACTAATTTTAGGCTAGTAAAGAGACAGAAAAGTTTGATTTTGATTTTTTTGGGTTTTGTTGGAGAAATGGGAAAAAAAAGAATTTTGGGTCCAGGGATAAGGCCAGATCTTTGCAGAATTCGAGTTGGGGCGAGGTAGGAAGTGGTCTTAATGCTTTTTGATTAGGTGTATGGATGGATCATAACAAAAAGGAGCTGAAGAGGGAAAGGGAGAGCATGTATCCTCTCCAAACAGGCGAAAACATGTAAAACTAAACAATTTCAAAAGCAGAGCACTGAAATCAATGAATTCAACCTCATTTACTCATTCATTTAGTTTCAGAAACATAAGAAGGGAATGGAATACATTAAACATGAAAGAAATTACAATAAACTAAGAGAAAACACCATCAAGAACTGAAAGCCACAAGAATCCCAACAGGTGCTGCAAAACCTCTGATCTTTCCTTAGCCAAAATATGAAAAATATGTACAATAATGTGCCAAAATCTTTCCCAAGAGTCCAACATGTAGAATGTCTCAAAAATTACATCATATAGGCCTCCTAACCCCTTCCCACACCTCTAAGGGTCGAGCTCCTCCTTCTAGGAGCAGTTTGAACTAATTCCAAGCATAGAGCTGAAAACTAGGCATCCAAACAACCTGCCTCTAAAAGAAGGGAAACTGATTCATTACATTAAATTTTTGCTATTTTGTATATGAATCATCTAGAATACGTCAATAAGTGCCAAATTTACATCATACACATCAAATTACGTCAAGATAAGTCACATATTACATCAGAAGGTGAAACTGGTGAAAATTGGCCGAATTACTGAGCAGGAAGATGAAAATTTGACCAAAAATCTCTATGAGCCGCGTGCCTGAGCTCTATGCGTCACACACCTTTCAGCCTACTTTTGGGGCACTTCCTAACATCAAAATCAAGCTCCAAATATCTGGCTGGAAAGCCCTGTATGTCTGCTATCCAGTCCAAGTGGAATTTCCCAATTTGGAGCTCATTTGCCCCTTCAAAATGTCATTCTCCCAGAAGTACTTCCTGCTGGAGAAAAAGGTGGAAGCAAGGTGGGTTTCATGGTGTTTTTGGGCCTTTTGATCATCCAAAACTTGATTGAATGCTTCGGTAATACTTGAGCATGCATAACTTACCATGGAAAACCCAAAAATATAAAGTTTTGCTTTAGCAAGTGTCCCAACCAAAAGCGAGCGCGTCGACGTGCTACTCATATAGCTGAAAAACCTGTTTTTAGGCCAAAATATTTCAAAATGAAAAAAATTTCTCCGAATTTGCTCAAATTCAGAGCGAAGACCCTCCATCATGTATTATGTCCAGCCAATGAAGCCTCGGCCAAAATCTGGAGTGGATCAGGCCTTTTCCGCCATTTTAGTGCTCTGCTCAACCTCCTCTTTAGAATCTTCATTTTTGCTTTGCAGACATGCATACAAGCCCAATAATGATTGTTCATATGACGAAGAATGTCTTTGTCTCTATTGGCCTTTGCCAACAATTTCTCCAGATGCATGTTAACAAGTATGAGGCAAGACTCTCGATCAGCTGGTGTCATATCACGAGGTCTCTTTCGGGCCAATTGTTGATCCTCACGGATTTTCCACAGCTCATAAAGTGTATGCTCATCCTCTAGCTGTTTGTTACGTTGCTCCAGGTAGTTTATCACCCACTGAGCCATCTACAATTTCTTTTTCAGCGAGTCATTCTCAACCTTTTGCTCCTGGATGATCTCCTTTAGCTCCGAACAAGGAGAGCTCGCATCAACATCAACAATCGTGAAATCAGTGTCCCGACCTCCTGAAGGACCCTCATCATGCATAGGCCTCTTGCCTCTGTCCCGGATCTGTATCTGTGCTGAAGAAGAAGGCGAGACCCCTTCCACATCCTGTGGAGATAATACTCGCTCTGCTGATGGAGTCAACGAGACCCCTTCCACATCCTGTGGAGATAATACTCATCGTGTAGCTGTAAATAAGACCCTGTGGCCTCGCTGGTATGTCACATACAATGGAGCACTTATATGCTCGGTCTCAGGAATGTTAGGTTGGTGTGAAGGCTCTCCCTCATCATGAACTACCTCGGGAAGCGGCTGTGGCGCTGTGAAGAAGTCACGGGAGATGAAATCCTCCCAAGTAATGACCTGCTGTGTCAACTGATGTACCACTACGATCTTGATCAGCGCGTAATGATATATACTTCTATGCTGCTGTGCTAGGGGCTTCTTCCGTACTAAAACCGTCATCCTCTCTATGTTGCGATACATGAAATACAGAATGTTCATCATACGTACCCTCGTGAAATGCATCAACAAATGGACATGGTATGCATAGAGACGCGAGAATCTTCCCTCGCAACTGAAATACCAAATGATGAGTTTCATCAATGGTGCAAACTCATCCTTCAGGAATCAAAAAGGAAAAACCCTGCTCAGGTGTCTCATATACCCAGGTTTGATGTATGGCTCATAGTAGAATTTGTCTAACTGCTGACGTTTGTTCCATTCCTCTCCTATATTTGGTATCCCGGTGGCCTCATCAATAGTCTCTGGTGACATAATGAAATTTACTCCGGCGAGGTTTACACGGCCATCATGTAAATGTATAACAAATAAACGAACTAGTTCATAGTGATGCTGGGTTTGTGAGATCATCTCATAGTATTGGAAACATGACTGATGCTGAAAACAATCCATTGCAAGCGGGCAAGCCTGCAATTGAGCCAAAGAAGTAGGCTCCTCCCTGACATGCTTACCACCTTTGCCACTTTTGTGAGACCTTCGTGGCACATTACCCTTAGCTGTGGAATCACTGTCATACTCCTGCTCATAAACTGAATCCGTCTCTAACATGGCTTTGAAAACAAAATGCTTGCAATATGTATGCTGATATAGGTATAGTGAAGGAAAAAATTTCAGTGTATGCTTTACTCCTCAAATGTGTCACATGTGTATCAAAGTATCATAGGAAAGCCACAATGAAAATAGTTTTGTCAACTGAGTTCACATGGAAAAGTGGTGTGAAAATGACAATGGCCATAACAATGACAGCAGAGAAGTAATGGCAAAGAGAGAGCGTGAGGCTGAGGTTAATAATGAGCATGGACACCACTGAAAATAGATGACATAGGCATATATCAATAGCACAAGTTTGAAAAACCCCCACACAGTCCCTAATATTTGTTTCAAACCCTAAGAATTAAATTTGGAAATAAATATAGGGTTTACATTTCTTTACCTTAAACACTTGTTTCTCCACATTCAAAAAACCATAATCATGCCCAAAATTCAGTGAGAAAATGTAAAGAACCTACTTGTAAGCAGTTGGAAGCAATTTGGCATGAATCTGGATGAAGGAGCGAAAATTTTTGGTTCTGAGATTATACGCGTCGCGCGCTTGCCCAGTGCGTAGTGCGCTCCCTATGCGTAGTGCGCATGCAAATTTGCACAGGCCGGTGGAGCCCAGTGTGTAGCGCGCTGCCTATGCATAGCGCGCCTTCTGTATGGGTCGCGCGCACCCTCAAAGCCTGTCAATCAACCTTGAAAACATGTCTTCAGCCCTCCACTTCACAAATTCGACTTTTACCTTGAGAATTGGTCGAAATGGATGATTTTCCATAATTTATATGTGAAGAAAATATCTCATCAAATCATATTTGATTTTAAATTACTCCATGACCCACTTTCATAATGTTTGGCATTTTGACATTTGGTCATTTAATACAATGCTTTTCTTTGGCTTTACCATGCTTCTATGAATCTTGGACTAATGAAATGTCTTGATTTTTGCAGAGATTTTGGCATTTGGCTTTGGAAAAAAACAGAGGCTTGCTGTGAAACTTCTTATGATGGAACAAATACATTTATTACAAGAAATTGAAGTTTGACAATTTCTAGTTCCAAAACAGAGTTTTGGACTAGAAATGTCTTCAAATGTTTTTGATAACAAACGTGAAATATAAATCTTTTGAAACCAATCCCATGACCTGCGGGCCTTTCTTAAATGTATGAAAAGGAGTGAAAACCTTAAACTCTAGGACTAAAGACTCTTTTTAACGAAACTAATCATTTATAACCATGAATGCAATGACCGTGAACTTCAGTGATTTTTGAGGATTTTAATTAACCCTGCAGGTACAAGCATGAGGAAACACAAGACAACCAGACCCCCTCGTCATTCAATGGCATGCCCCTAGCGAAATGCAATGAAGTAGAATGAGTGAGACACCTAAGAATGATATGCAAAAAGCGAACTGATCTCTGACGGAGGGTTGTAAGGACTGACTCTAACATTGGCTCCAATGGGGATGGTGGCTTTGAGGAGATGCCAAGAACAATAGATCTCTGGGAGAGTTAGATAGTGCCTTCGTCCATTGGGCGATGTAGTCATTATTTCAACAGATAACACAAGACTTTTAATACATTTATTGACTGCAAACTTGAATGAAAACCAACGGAAATTTGACCAAAACTGACTCGATTTTTAAACTGAAAAGACCGACAAAACTGACTTGACAAACTTTAAACTGACCAACCTCCACCTCCAAAATTATAGCCTTCGCTCCAAGCCCCAGACTGAAGATAAAATATTAGTACACACTTGCAATAAAATAGAAGTAAAATGATATATACAATGATGATGAAATCGACAGAAAATACTCAGAAGTGGTATCGTTTTAGCAGCCGACCATTGATCGGCCCTCCAGGACAATCATCTCCATTCATTTCCTTGAGAAGAAAGGCATTTTGACCATGATACGCTGCAATCTTAAAAGGACCCTTCCATAGGTTTTTAAATTTACCGTGCTTTCCCTTATCTTCATTCCAAGCATCCCACTTCAAAACCACCTCATCTAGCTGAAACCTATCTGCCTTCGCCTTCCTGTCATAAATCTTCTTGATGTGCTCCTGCAACTTGAAAGTATTTTTAAATACCTCCTCTCGTGTCTGCTGTAAATGAATCATCTGATTAATCCTCCGCTGCATGGGATCTTCCTCACTACCAGCTTCCTGAAGCAATTTGACTACCGGGACAGCAAGCGAAGTAGGAAAAACCATGTCTATCCCGTACACCAACTCGAAAGGAGACATGCCAATAGACTTTTTCTGACTTACCCTATCAGCCCACAGTGCATTCACTAATTTCTTATGCCAACCCTTTTTATTGATTTCCTGCAATTTCTTAATGATATTTACTAAGGACTTATTTGAAGATTCTGCCAAGCCATTTCCTTGCGGATGGTTGGCGATCAAATGTCCCAAGCTGATATTGTACTTATAGAAAAATTCAACCATCCTCTTGGACTTGAAGGCCGCTGCATTATTTGTGATTATCTTACTAGGACACCCAAAACGTGACAGAATATTATTTTCAAGAAAAGAAATAATTACCGCATCCGTGGCCTGTCGAGTAGGGATGGCCTTGATCCATTTTGTGAAGTAGTCCATAGCTGTCAATATCCATCTATGTTGTCTGGAATATGTTGGGTGAATTTCCCCGATGAAATCCAATCCCCACTGCTAGAATGGTGCACTGACTTCAATTGTTTGAGAGGCAAAGGTTGTAGTTTCTGCTTCCCTTCGAAAATTTGGCATTCGTGACAATTCTTAAGAGCCTTATATACATCAGAAAACAAAGAAGGCCAATAATAACCTGCCCTTAGAATCTTATTCGTTGTGGTTTTCTAAAATAGGTGGCCCCCACAATCTCCTCTATGAAAATCCTCCAAAACTCTTTTGGCTTCCTCCTCTACCAAACAATTCAATAACATTCCACCAGGGTCTTTCCAATACAATGTAGAATTCAGTATGCAAAGCTTTGCAACTTTCAACTTCAATGTTCTACTCTTATTTCTAGGCATTCCGGGAGGTGGAGATAAATGCTGAAGTACGTATAAGATGTCAGCATACCAAGGGGAAGAAACAAAAATATTAGATACCTGAACTGACGCACTCTCCTCATCTTCATCGGACATGGCAGCGATCAAATTTATATCTAGAGCATGCAGATTTGTTTCAGCCATGAGATTGGTGAGTCCTTGTCCTTTAATCAGCTTGGTCGGTTTAATCTCCACATCGTATTCTAACAATGCAACGATCCACTTACCCCGTCTTCCTTCCGGATCTGCCTGTACCAAAACATATTTAACTGCTGCGTTAGGAACATATGCTATAATGTGGGAATGCAGTATATACACACAGAAGTCTTTCAAGGCCTTTACAAGCGCAAATACTTGTTTCTCAATAATATTATATTTTAATGCTCCGTCCCTTATAATCCGACTGAAAAAAGCAATGGGCTTCTCAACTCCATCCCTTCTTTGCATTAAAACAACTGCCAAAGTGTGCTCAGAAGCAAACAAAAACAAAATGAAGTCTTGCGTGTAGTCCGGGCTAATTAAAATAGGAGCTGAAGAAAGAGCTAACTTTACCAAATTGAATGATTTCATCGCCTCTTTTGTCCACTTTACCTGACTGTCCTTTTTCATCATATTAGTGATTTCTCTAAGATGCTCAACAAGGTTTGGAATGAAACAACGCAGAAAATTCATTTTACCATTAAAGGACTGTATTTCTTTCTTGTTTCGGGGCTGTTCAATCTGCTGGATGGCTTCAACACGTGCAGGTTCAACACGGATGCCATCTTTCGATATGATGTGGCCAAGGATCTTGCCCTCATCCATCGCAAAAGGACTCTTTTTCGGATTCAGCGAAATGCCATATTTTCTGCACTTTTGGAAAACAACTTTCAAATGATATAAATGTTCCTCATCAGAATTTGAAAACATAGTTAAATCATCAATGTAAACAACCAAAAATACATCTTTCTCATTGGCGAAAGCCATGATTGCATGATGAAAGGTGGCACCTGCATTCTTCAAACCAAACGACATTTTTGCATAATGAAACGTTCCCCATGGAGTGGTGAACGTAGTCTTGTCACGATCATCTTCATGCACTAAAATTTGATTGTATCTTGAATATCCGTCAAGTAGTGACATCCTTGATGCTCCAACTACTCGCTGCAATATATGGTCCATTTTTGGCAGCGAATAATTGTCTTTTAATGATACCTTATTCAAATTTCTGAAGTCGATACATAAACGGATCTCACCTATTTTCTTTCTCATGGGCACCAAATTTGATATCCAATCTGAAAATCGGATAGGCACAATGATTCCTGACTTATACAACTTGTTTACCTCTTTTTCAATCGATGGTAGCAGCTTTGGATTAATTCTCCTCAACTTTTGACGAAAAGGCTTCTGATTTGGTTTAATGGGGATAGTATCCCGAATGATATTAGTATCATATGTTTTTAAATCTAAGTAATCCCACGCAAAAGCATCAGAAAATAAAGACAACAATTTCACATACTCTGGCTTTACCTTTGGTGATAATGACTTTGATAGTTTTATCATCTTGGGATTCTCAGCTGTCCCAATATTTACCTCTTCAACACCTTTTTCAGTCAGCCTCAATGTTGGTTTACGGGCTACATCATCTTGGTCATAGAGTTCCTCCAAAGGAATCAATCCCTTAGGAATGATGTTATCTTTAAGTTGCAGTACTTCCATTTGATTTATTTGCATATCATCACTACCATCATCATGTTCTGTATCTATGGAGGTGTCTTTAAACTTACCCTTTTTTTGCATAAAATGATTAATCTCCTCGTCATCCTGAAAGACTTGCCAACATCACTGATTGTCTGGAACGGTGGGGCGGTGTTTCACATGAATCTCGAGCTTGTTGTTGGAATTCATTGGAATTTTTAAATTGCTTGTTGCCTTAGCAAGTCCATCAGCAACACCATTTTGTATGCGAGGCACACATGTCAAGGTATGATCATAAAATAACTTTAGAATATCTAAGACTGCATTACGGTAAGCTCTCATGCAAGGATGCTTGGCCTGAAACTCACCCTTAACTTGCTTTATCACCAACTATGAATCACCATAGACTGCAATCCTTTTCGCTTTTAGCTTTCTAAGAATCTTAAGGCCAGCAATTAGAGCCTCATATTCCGCTTCATTATTAGAACAGTCAAATGCTAGCTTGTAGGAACACACTCTCACTTTGCTTGGAATCTTATCCAGAGCGGAAAATGGAATATGAATCCAAACACCAATTCCAACACCATCACTACCCACTGCGCCATCAAAATCCATGGTCCAAAGACCATCTTCATCGTCCTCTAAATGCTCAAATTGCACCAGCTTTGTTTTTCCTGTTTGCTGCCCATTGTCTTTAGCTGATTGATCCACAGTAGCTTGCTTTTCTCTTTTTTCTTTTTGCAGAACTTCTCTAAAATTTTCAGTGATTTCTGGTATATCTTCCGCCTGAACTAATTGAATATCTATATCATTAAAACTATCAGCAGGCAACACAAACGACTCTAAGTCGGTATGTACATAATTTACATGATGATTGATTGGCTTCTCTTTGCTGGTTATCATGTATTTCATCTTCTGCTCTCGATATAACTTTCTCATTTGACCAAAGACTGGAATTGTTGCGTAAGAGAAATCTAACTGTAGTGTACCTTTCGATTTTGTCCCCCAAGATCTTGAAAGGAGCATCCCAAATCGCGGAGGAATGTCCGCCACAACTACATCCATCAAGACATTCTTCACTGGAATTTGATCTAAGCTTACAACCAAATCTTTGATGAGTCCGATACACCTCACACGACTGGAATCAAATGAATACAAATCATGATATTTCCTTGTAATGTCTAGTCCCAACTTTTCCATGATCGCCTTTGGCATCAAATTGTGCGAAGCACCCGAATCGAACATGGAATTGTGCAATTCATATTCATGCAACCTCAAACTGATATAAAAGGGAGTAACATCACTGTCAGGGAACTCACCATCTAATGCAGGCCCAAATATCAATTCTTGTTGATCATCTTCAACATTTACCATGTCAAACATTGGATCAAAATTCAGAATTTTGGAGACTTGACCACGGTAGCTGTTGTTCTTCATGATTTCTGTCAAAGGAATAGATATTTTTAATTTGGAAATTTCATTTTCCAAACTAAATGCTGAAACTATGTCGACTTCTTTGACCGAAACTTCCTTTTCTTCAACCTTATCCTTGATTATACTTCACTGATTTGCCTTTTCTGCTGATGATACTTTACTAGCTGTGGGATCAATTGTCTCTTTTCCTTTCTTCTGTGGTATGGGTGAATCCGTCTTCGGTGTTGTAGATTATTTTCTTTTCTGAATTAGATTTATGGGCACATCTCGGTTTCTCAATGAGTACTTCTTCTGTTGAGCGGACAAAGCATTCAAATATCCTATTTGGTAATCATCTGATTCTTCCTCTACTGCATCATTTGCTAAGATGAAATCTTCATCTTTCTGGGCAGCTGAACTTTCTCCATATTCTTCGTCCTCAGTGATGTAAATGGGCAGATCGTCAGGAGTAAATAAGTGATTTGGGTCCCCTACTACATCATCATCATCGTCTGAATCTTGACTCACAAAATTCTGCAAAAGAGGAGTTTTAATCTGCTGCTGGGCTGCCGGCTCTTATGCTCTTTGTTCACGCTGCTTAATTCTGAACTGTGTCTGCTGCTGGCCACGGTAATTTGGATTACGAATCTGCGTTTCTGGTTTATCAAGGTTCATTCTTTTTAACATTTTTTCCATCTCATGAAGCCAGGGCGGTTCTGATGTAGACTCTTCCTTTATAGTCACTCTTTTCTCTGCTTTCAACCGTGCTCTCTTATCATTTAGATTCGCCTCAACACTAACAACAATCTTCTGCATATCTTCTAAGGTAGGCGGATCTCTATCTCGTAGTGAATAAGCCATCTCTGGATCAAAACCATCCGGGAATTTAAGAAGAGCTGACTTTTTAGACGGTCTTAAGTCATCTGGAATTGCATTATACACTGTATTGAATCTGATAATATAATCCTGAACGGACTCACCAGGATTACGCTTGATGCTGGTATACTCTGAAGTGATTTGCAACGGATCTTTCTTCATTTCCCACCGATCTAGAAACAGAGTCTGAAGTTCCTGTAATGTGTTGATACTCCTGGCCTGTAAAGCTCTGAACCATTTATGGACCTCTCCACCAAAAGTTTGGGCAAACAATCTCATTGAAACATTTTCTGCATCAACTTCATGCAGGTCCAAAAAGTCTATCATTCGGACAATATGCTGCTGAGCTGATATACTCTGTGGTGTGCCATCGAATATAGGAATCTTGCTCTGATAATCAGCAGGCATAGGATCTAAATTGGCCGGCAAAGCAAGAGGTGCAAATCTGGTAGCCATGGCTATTGGTGGATTTGCAATCGGCCTTGGAGATGTTGGGGGAGTATGTGTAGCTGAGGTGTGAGGTGTATGTGGAGGAGATGCAATTTTAGGCATGGAAGCAGTGGATGAAGGCGAATTGACTGTAGACTTTTGATCAGAAATAATAGGTTGCACAGGGATGGTGGAAATGAAAGGTGGTTCAGTAGGATTGCTAGAGTTGGATGCCGTAATGGACGATCCAATGGTAGTAGATGTAGTTTCTAGAAAATAAATGATATGTGTAACCTCAATTGTAGTTTGGAGTTGTCTTAAAATAAAATTCTCAATAGACTTATTAGACTTTTCGATTTGAAGAGCGATAGCGAAATCAAGATTTGGAACTATAGAATCAAGAGCATATTTAGACTTAGTTTTAAACAATGACAGTTCAAACTTTTCATCAAAATCAAGTTCTTCAAGATATTCAAAAATTGCAGGACATGAATGAGATTTAATCACGGGAGTCATAGAGCTTTCTTGACGAAGGAGTTTTCGAATCAAATTCAGATTTTCGTAGACAGGTGGTGGATTCGGATCTGGATTAGCTCTAGTATGTCTTCTTGAAGCCAGTGTGCTTTGTCAAAAGATCAAAGGAAACATAAATAATTCAGCCTATAAACTTCTAGACTCAATCATCCAAAGGTCTAGAACGAACAAGTTTACTGGGGTGATTTTGCAAATCAAGTGCTGCATTCACAAGCTAACCATATATCGACTGAAGCAACGTTTATCTACTTACGCTTATGCATGGCAAAAGCGTTTCGAAAGCTACCTGGCATGACTTTAGAATCAGTCTAAGACTCATGAAACAAACACATCAACAAGAAAACCATTGAGATTTTTCCCCAGTATGGTCGCCACTATGTTAGCGCTCAAATCTACCTTAGGCTGAAATAAGGTAAAATTCAAGGCTACATCAAACCACACTCAGCCTCATAGCTAGCCCTACGAGGACAAGAGAGGGCTCTCTCCAGTTAATCTCGATAAAATAAGCAATAGGGTGTGAGATGACTCTAGAATGGGAAGTGATTTAGGCTAGTAAAGAGATAGGAAAGTTTGATTTTGATTTTTTTGGGTTTTGTTGCAGAAATGGGAAAAAAAAACAATTTTGGGTCTGGGGATAAGGCCAGATCTTTGCAGAATTCGAGTTGGGGCGAGGTAGGCAGTAGTCTTAATTCTTTTTTATTAGGTGTATGGATGGATTAGAATGAAAAGGAGCTGAAGAGGGCAAGGGAGAACATGGATCCTCTCCGAACAACGAAAACATGTAAAACTAAACAATTTCAAAGGCAGAGCACTGAAATCAATGAATTCAACCTCATTTACTCATTCATTTAGTTTCAGAAGCATAAGAAAGGAATGGAATACATTAAACATGAAATAACTTACAATAAACTAAGAGAAAACACCATCAAGAACTGAAAGCCACAAGAATCCCAACAGGTGCTGCAAAACCTCTGATCTTTCCTTAGCCAAAATATGAAAAATATGTACAATAATGTGCCAAAATCTTTCCCAAGAGTCCAACCTGTAAAATGTCTCAAAAATTACATCATATAGACCTCCTAACCCCTTCCCACACCTCTAGGGGTCGAGCTCCTCCTTCTAGGAGCAGTTTGAACAAATTTCAAACATAGAGCTGAAAACTAGGCATCCAAACAACTTGCCTCTAAAAGAAGGGAAACTGATTCATTACATTAAATTTTTTCTATTTTGTAAATGAATCATCTAGAATAGGTCAATAAGTGCCAAAGTTACATCATACACATCAAATTAAATCAAGATAAGTCACATATTACATCAGAAGGTGAAACTGGTGAAAACTGGCCGAATTCCTGAGCAAGAAGATGAAAATTTGACCAAAAATCTCTATGCGCCTCGTGCTTGAGCTCTATGCATAGCACGCCTTTCAGCCTACTTTTGGGGTGCTTCGCGACATCAAAATCAAGATCACAATAGCTGGTTGGAAATCCCTGGATGTATGCTATCCAGCCCAAGTGGAATTTCCCAATTTGGAGCTCATTTGCCCCTTCAAAATGTCATTCTCCCAGAAGTACTTCCTACTGGAGCAAAAGGTGGCAGCAAGGTGGTTTTCATGGTGTTTTTGGGCCTTTTGATCATCCAGAACTTGATGAAATGCTTCGGAAATACTTGAGCATGCATAATTACCATGACAAACCCAAAAATATAAAGTTTTCCTTCAGCAAGTGTCCCAATCAAAAGCGAGTGCGTTGACGCGCTACTCATATAGCTGAAAAACTTGTTTTTAGGCCAAAATATTTCAAAATGACAAACATTTCTCCGAATTTTCTCAAATTCGGAGCGAAGACCCTCCAGCATGTATTATGTCCAGCCAATGAAGCCTTGGCCAAAATTTGGAGTGGATCAGGCTTTTTCTGCCGTTTTAGTGCTTTGCTCAACCTCCTCTTTAGAATCTTCATTTTTGCTTTGCAGACATGCATGCGAGCCCAATAATGATTTTTCATATGACGAAGCATGTCTTTGTCACTATTTGCCTTTGCCAATAATTTCTCCAGATGAATGTTAACAGGTATGAGGCAAGACTCTCGATCAGCCGGTGTCATATCACGAGGTCTCTTTCGGGCCAATTGTCGATCCTCACGGATTTGCCGCAGCTCATAAAGTGTATGCTCATCCTTTAGCTGTTTGTTAGGCTACTCTAGGTAGTTTATCACCCACTGAGCCATCTGCAATTTCTTTTTCAGCTAGTCATTCTTAGCCTTTTGCTCCTGGATGATCTCCTTTAGCTCCGAACTAGGAGAGCTCGAATCAACATCAATAATCGTGAAATCAGTGTCCCGGCCTCCTGAAGGACCCTCATCATGCATAGGCCCCTTGCCTCTGTCCTGGATCTATACCTGTGTTGAAGAAGAAGGCGAGACCCCTTCCACATCCTATGGAGATAATATTCGCTGTGCTGATGGAGCCAACGAGACCCCTTCCACATCCTGTGGAGATAATACTCACCCTGTAGCTGCAAATAAGGCCCTGTGGCCTCGCTAGTATGTCACATACAATGGAGCACTTATATGCTTGGTCTCAGGATTGTCAGGCCAGCGTGAAGGCTCTCCCTCATCATGAACTAACTTAGGAAGCGGCTGTGGCAGTGTGAAGAAGTCACGGGAGATGAAATCCTCCCAAGTAATGCCCTGCTGTGTCAACTGATGTACCACTATGATCTTGATTAGCACGTAATGATATATACTTCTATGTTGTTGTGCTGGGGCCTTCTTCCGTACTAAAATCGTCATCCTCTCTATGTTGCGATACATGAAATACGAAATGTTCATCATACGTACCCTCGCGAAATGCATCAGCAAACGGACATGGTACGCATAGAGACGCAAGAATCTTCCCTCACAACTAAAATACCGAATGATGAGTTTCATCAATGGTGCAAACTCATCCCTCAGGAATCTAAAAGAAAAAACCCTGCTCAGGTGTCTCATATACCCAGGTTTGATGTATGGCTCCTAGTAGAATTTGTCTAACTGCTGACGTTTGTTCCATTCCTCTCCTATATTTGGTATCCCGGTGGCCTGAGCAATAGTCTCTAGTGACAGAATGAAATTTACTCCGGCGAGGTTTACATGGCCATCATGTAAATGTAGAACAAATAAACGAACTAGTTCATGGTGATGATGGGTTTGTGAGATCATCTCACAGTACTGGAAACATTACTGACGCTGAAAACAATCCATTGCAAGCGGGCAAGCCTACAATTGAGCCAAAGAAGTAGGCTCCTCCCTGACATGCTTACCACCTTTGCCACTTTTGTGAGACCTCCGTGGTGCATTACCCTCAATTGTGGAATCACTCTCATACTCCTGCTCATAAACTGAATCCGTCTCTGACATGGTTTTGAAAACAAGATGCTTGCAATATGTATGCTGATATAGGTACAGTGAAGGCAAAAATTTTAGTGTATGCTTTACTCCTCAAATGTGTCACATGTGTATCAAAGTTTCATAGGAAAGCCACAATGAAAATAGTTTTGTCAACTGAGTTCACATGGAAAAGTAGTGTGAAAATGACAATGTCCATAACAATGACAGCAGAGAAGTAATGGAAAAGAGAGAGCGTGAGGCTGAGGTTAATAATGAGCATGGACACCATTGAAAATAGATGACATAGGCATATATCAATAGCACAAGTTTGAAAAACCCCCACACAGTCCCTAATATTTGTTTCAAACCCTAAGAAGTAAATTTGGAAATAAATATAGGGTTTACATTTCTTTACCTTAAACACTTGTTTCTCCACATTCAAAACACCATAATCATGCCCAAAATTCACTGAGAAAATGTAAAGAACCTACTTACAAGCAGTTGGAGGCAATTTGGCATGAATCTGGATGAAGGAGCGAAAATTTTTGGTTCTGAGATTATACGCGTCGCGCGCCTGCCCAGTGCGTAGCGTGCTCCCTATGCGTAGCGCGCATGCAAATTTGCACAGGCTGGTGGAGCCCAGTGCATAGCGCGCATGCAAATTTGCACAGGTAGGTGGAGCCCAGTGCGTAGCGCGCCTTCTGTATGTGTCGCACGCACCCTCAAAGCCTGTCAATCAACCTTGCAAACATGTCTTCGGTCCTCCACTTCACAAATTCGACTTTTGCCTTGAGAATTGGTGGAAATGGATGACTTTCCATGATTTATATGTGAAGAAAATATCTCATCAAATCATATTTGATTTTAAATTACTGCATGACCCACTTTCATAATGTTTGGCATTTTGACATTTGGTCATTTAATACAATGCTTTTCTTTGGCTTTACAATGCTTTTATGAATCTTGGACTAATGAAATGTCTTGATTTTTGTAGAGATTTTGGCATTTGGCTTTGGCAAAAATTAGAGGCTTTCTGTGAAACTACTTATGGTGGAACAAATACATTTATTACAAGAAATTGAAGTTTGACAATTTCTAGTTCCAAAACAGAGTTTTGGACTACAAATGTCTTCAAATGTTTTGATAACAAACGTGAAATAGAAATATTTTGAAACCAATCTCATGACCTACGGGCATTTATTACATGTATGCAAAGGAGTGAAAACCCTAGACTCTAGGACTAAAGACTCTTTTTTACGAAACTAATCATTTATGACCATGAATGCAATGACCATGAACTTCAGTGATTTTTGAGGATTTTAATTAACCCTGCAGGTACAAGCATGAGGAAACACAAGACAAACAGACCCCCTCATCAGTCAATGGCATGCCCCTAGCGAAATGCAACAAAGTAGAACGAGCGAGACACCTAAGAATGATATGCAAAAAGTGAACTGAGCTCTGACGGAGGGCTGTAAGGACCGACTCTAACAAGCACTATAGTGTGATGGTTGAGGTCATTTACTACAAGGGGTGTATATTCTTAGTGTCGGGTTCACAGTTGAAGTAGAGGGTTGTCCATGCAGCTCATGACTCCCCACTTTTGGGACACCAGGGGTTCCGAAAGACATATATGATAGTTAGAGATTTGTTCACATGGAAAGACCTCAAGGGAGATGTGTTGAGATGTTTGCAGGACTGTGATTCTTTCCAGAGGAATAAGGGAGAGTTGACTCACTCAGTTAGGTTGTTGCAACCACTTCCAATTCCTGAGGGGAAATGGGAAAGTATGTCCATGGATTTCATCACGGGGCTCCCAACAGTGCAGGGGGATGATCCAAATTGGATCCATTAAAGACTGGAAAAGAACCATGACTGTATCAGGTCGGGACGAATCTCTAAGAATTCCAAAAACATCGATCAAAAAGACTCTGAACTAGTGGAAATGGCAGCCAGCATGTAACGATGAGGACCTCAGTCAAAGCGCACTGACCGAGGCCCATGGAGACTGCGCAGGAGGTCAAAGTGGACCCTGGGAGCCCCGGATTGGGAAAAGGAGGTGATTATTGATGCGCGATTAGCTGGGCGAACAGGGCCAAAATGGAGGGGCCTTATTCACTCAATTGCGTTGGGAGTCGAAGAACCGCGGGAAGAGAAAAAAAAGCGCTAAAAGGAAAAAGGTGGGACCCGCACTCTGGAAACCGGCAACACTGATCGGGGCACCCTCAAATGGTAAACGGTTTTGGAGAAGAGTGGAGCAATCCCACTCAACGATCGACGTGTGGCGGCGGAGGTGAGAGATAACCGCCGTTGATCGCACACTATCGGTCGAGCAAGTTAACTGCGTGGGACGTGCGTATGACATTGGATCTGGAGGAGCCCATATAGGACAACTGAGATTGCGCCCAATGGAGGAAGAGGAATCGACAGGGAATTAAGCCATGTTATAAAGGGATTTGGAATCCGTTTGACCACCACGGTGGAGGAAGAACGCATCCATGACGTAACCGAAGAAACAAACCGGCGAGCAGGCTGGCGTTGTTGAGATGAGGACACGTGGCCCCTCCCTGAGCGTTCATGCTGATGCCAAACAGGGAACTCCAAGTGCAGCTGTAGAAGGTGAATCGACAGAGGTGGAAGAGGAACTGAACAAGCATGGAAACGAATGGCTAAAAGCCATGAATAGAGACAGAATACACAATCAAGTCGGAGTGAGGTCTGAGAGACGAAGGAAAAAGACCAGAATCCTGAGAGGAGGACGAAATACATAGAGAAGAAAGCAGTAAACAAGAGAGAAGAAAGACGAGATAGAGGGCTGAGCTGACGCAGTGGCAACATCGAGCACCACCGAGCTTCAGAGATTTGAGCCACCCCATAGAGGGATCTGTCTGGGCTAAGCACCATGTTGGGATCTTACCACTATAGACCAGAAGGTCACAAAGCTAGTGGGAAGAAGAGACTGTGTACTCCAGTGGCTTGGGGAATCCAGGAACCACCCTACCTAGCAAAACCTGCTTCAAGAGAACTCACATTGAGTCCCTACATTGTAATTCTCTGTTTAAAGACACAATAAAACAAAGCCACCACTGAAAGCTGCACCGGAGACGTAGCCCTGGAGAATAGGGTGAAATCCTTAATAAAATTGCTTGTGTCTTTATGGTTGCTTACTCTATTTCTCTGTTGCCTTTGCATTTAAATGTCTATGTATTAGCAATCTGATTGATCTGTTGCTTAAATAACACAGAACACACACTAGCACATGAGTATGTAATACCTTTTGTTTAATAAAACTTCAACTGATGTCACTCATAGGGTGATTATCAGATCAAGTGGTATCAGAGCTCTAGGTTGTAAGGTTAGACAAGCTTGTGTTGGTTTAGCTGTGAATGCTCACTAGATCAAAGCTCAAATTAGGAGAAGGAGAGTTGGTGGAAACTAACCCTGAAATTGGGAGAGTCTATTCTCGAAAGACAATGTCAGAGGAAGGTTCTATAGGGCCAGATCCTCAATTCGTAGAAAGTTTCCTAGCTATAAAGTCTATGGTAGAGGAAATGTATAGGGACTTTAGAAAGCATAAGGATGAAGATTCATCAAGCTCGAAGCAAGATAAAGAAAAAGATGAGTCTCATTCCCATGACCACTCAAAAAGAAAAGGGAAAGAAGAAATCTTTCCTACACCTCCTAATAGCCTTGTGCATAATAAGAAAGCATCTTTGATTAAACTAGATGTTAACTTTGATTTGCCTATATATGATGGAGAGTTAAATGCTGAAAAGTTGGACAATTGGATTAGACAAATTTATGTGTATTGCAGGGTACAGAACATAGACTCGGACAAGAGTAAGATTCATTTGAAAAGCTTACACCTAGGAGGCATTGCCTTGGTTTGGTGGGAAGGCATAACCCAAGTTGATATGAAGAAGCATGGTAAGACCATCTCTGTCTGAAGTGAATTTGTTGCTGCAATAAAAAATAAGTTCTATCCATTGGCCTACATGCAACAAGCATGATGAGTTGGAAAACTCTTTGGTAGTTGAAAGGGAAAAGTGTACAAGGGTATGCTCAAGAGTTTAGAAAGAGAGCATTGATGTTGGGTATCTCATTAGACTCACCAGAAACTCTTTTTAAGTACATTGGTGGTCTACACAGCTACATGAGGCATACCATCCTCATGTTTAATCCCACTAGTATAGATGAGGTATCTGTACAAGCTGCTCATCTAGAAGCTAAAGGAAGGAATGGAAATCCAGAAGTCGGGGGACCATCCCAACCCACTATAAGAAAGAGCAAGGAGAAAAGCAAAAGTGGAAAGCAAGGAAGGCTAACACTGCATATAAAAGCAAAGCTTCATGCACTCACTTAAAAAAGATGGGCATGATGATGAGCACTATTGGATTTTGCATCCAAAGATGAGACCTAAGAAGTCCGAGGGCAAGAAGAAGAAGACTGCTGCAGCTATTCAGAAAGATTTGGGGTCAGACTCAGGAGATGAAAAAATAATTGCAGCCACTGGTATAAAAGGTAAGAATTCTGAAGCATCTACTAGTACTTTTGCTCAATCTGTTATTGATGAAGAACATGAGAGAAAAAGGCATGAGCTTTTCCATATTCGAGTTGTTCCAAAAATCAAACTATTGATACTTTGTTTGATAGTGGCTCACAAGTAAATCTAATTTCTGAAGCAATTGTAAATAAATTGGGATTAGAAACTACACCTCATAAGAAACCATACCCATTAGGATGGTTGAATGATAAAGCACAACTACAAGTGACTAGACAGTGCAAACTCAAGTTTGCTTTTGGGTCAACATTTGTAGATGAGGTTGAGTTAGATGTAGTTCCTTTGGATATATGTGGAATTGTTTTAGGAAGTCCTTACTTGTATGATAGAAATGCTATTTTCTATAGAGCTGAGAACAATCATCTACTTGTTAAAGGTGGAATCGAATACTTTGTAAGAGCCCATAAGCTCAAGAATAATTATCCTCTCATAAACTCAGGACAGATGAAAAGAATGATAAATTCATGCAAACAGTTCCTACTGATGGTTGTAAAGGAAAAGAAACCTGATAAAACCAATGTATTTGAGGGTTGTAATGCTGCTTAGCAAGCTGATATAGAAAATATTGTTCCAGAATATGATGTCTTGTTCCAAGAACCTAAAGGTCTGCCACTCAAAAAGGGGATAGTACATGATATTATTTTGCAGCAAGATGTCCCATTGCCTAACGTTGGGATGTATAGGTTGTTTGCCTTAGAGAATGCTGAAATCAAAAGGCAGGTGTAGGAGTTGCTCGAGAAAGGGTTCATCGGGCCTAACACATCACCATGTGGGTCACCAATCGTTTTGGTGAGAAAAAAAGATGGCTCGTGGAGAATGTAAATTTACTACCGAGCACTGAATAAGATAACAATAAAAAATCGTTATCCCCTTCCTCGCATAAATGATCTTTTGGATCAACTGAAGGAAGTTGTTTATTTCACCAAGTTGGATTGCACAGTGGATACCATCAGGTCAGAGTTGCAGAGCAAGGTGCATGGAAGACTGCTCTCAAAACAAAGAAGGGATTGTATGAATGGCTGGTTATTCCTTTTGGCTTGACCAATGCCCCTGCTACTTTCATGAGATTAATGAATGATGTACTCAAACCTTTTCTTGATGATTTTTTTATTGTGTATCTGGATGAAATTATGATTTTTAGTAAAATGTGGGAAGAACATTTAAGGCATGTTAAGCAGACATTAAATGTTCTGAAAAGAGAAAAAATTTATGTTAAACTCTCCAAATGTGAATTTGGCAAAACCTCTCTAAATTATTTGGGTCACATAGTAGGGGGAGGTGAATTGAAAATAGATCCCTCTAAAGTGGTAGTCATTGTAAACTGGCCTAAACCCAAGTCTGCTACAGCAGTGAGAAGCTTCTTAGGAGCAACACAATATTGGAGGAAGTTCATTTCGAATTTTTCCTCAATTGCAGTTCCCTTACATGCCTTGATAGGATTGAACAAAGTGTTTTAGTGGGGAGGCAAACAACAAAAAGCCTTCGACACCTTGAAATAAAGGATTAGTACAGCACCAGTACTAGCACTGCCAGATCTACAAAGACCCTTTGAGATCCAAACTGATTCCAGTGACTATGCCATGGGAGCAGTGTTGACACAACACGGTAAATCCATATGTTACCATTCTGAGACTTTTAATCTTGCAGTAGTTAACTATCCTACACATGATAAAGAATTGTATGCATTAGTTCAGAGTGTGAAAAAGTGGAAACATTACTTAATGGGAAAAGAAACAGTAATACATACTGATCATCGGCCACTTCAATACCTACACTCCCAAACTAAGTTGCATCAATCAAGACATTACAGGTGGATGGGTTTTTTACAACAGTTTCATTTAGTCATTAGATATAAAAAGGGCATACATAACAAGGTTGTAGACATGTTATTTAGACCCATTATAAATGCATCTACCATACTTAAGCATAATTCTATGCTGCATGAAAGCTACATAGTACAGTATGCTCAGGATATGGACTTTAAAGATGTATATGCAACTTTGAGTCAAGGAAAAAGAATAGAAGAATTGGACTATCACATGAAGGACCGACTCTTATGTCATTGTGGGAAACTCTAAATTCCACAAACTGAGAGAGTAAAGATAATTAGGGAAGCACACACTTCTCTGATATCAGGTCACTTTGGGATAAGTAAAATAGTTGCACAGCTACAAAGGTTCTACTATTGGTCAAGAATGAGTGAGATAGTTTCTAGATATGTAAAGGGGTGTGCTATGTGTGCAAAAAGCAAGCCCAACAACATAAAACTAGGCTTGTACACTCCATTGTTAATTCCTTCTCACCCTTGGGAAAGCATTTCCATGGATTTTGTTGGAGGACTACCTAAATCTAGGAAAGGTAATGATTATCTATATGTTGTTGTGGATAGGTTCAACAAAATGTGTATTTTGATACCCTGTAGTAAACAGATTACAGCTGAACAAACAACAAAATTGTTCTTTGAACATGTATGGTTTCATTTTGGATTACCCACTTCTATTGTATCTGATTGAGACACCCGATTTGTGGGGAAGTTTTGGTCAAGTCTGTGGGAACTAATGGACACCAAATTAAAGAAAAGTACAACTTTTCATCCACAAATAGATGGCCAGACAGAAGTAGTTAACAGGACGATGATCCAGTTACTAAGAGGATATTGCAACAAACACCCTAAGCTTTGGGATGAACACTTGTGTTATGTGCAACATGCTTACAATAGACCCAAGCGCTCTTCTACACAGAGATCTCCTTTTGAGACCTGTCTTGGTTTCATACCAAGGTCTCCTTTGGATTTTGTCTTTGGTAAAGATACCATGGTTGATAGACACAGTAATGTGGACAAGGCAACTAGGTTCATTGAATAGATCCAAGAGATCCACCAGGCAGTATAGGAATTAGCTGGAAAAGAGCCAGGCTAAGTACAAGGCTAGGCACGATAAGCATCAGATGGAGCATAGTTTTCAAGTTGGAGACCAAGTTTGGCTGTATATTAGTAAGGACAGGATGCAATGTGAAAGTAAAAAGCTAAGACCTATCAGGTATGGACCCTTCAAGATACTTGAGAAGATTGGTGAAAATGCTTTTCGCCTTGATCTACCAGCTTACATGCACTTCTACTCAGTCATGAATGCAAATTGCTTGAGGTTGTTTGAACCTTCAATGGTTGAGGACCCTGAGGAGCAGAGTCAATTACCTTCTGTTGATGACCTGCTACCTGAATATCTTAATGAATTACGGGAAGACACAATGCTGGATAAGAAGGTAAGGACGACATGCAGTGGACAAGTGGAATACCTTAGGATTGGGCTTAAAGGTTCGAAACAGAGCAGTGCAAAGTGGATTGAGATTGGGCAAGTGAGACAACAGTTTCCTCACTTAGTCGATGCTTGAAGAAAACCAAATTTTGGTGGTCCAAAAGCTCTTTCAGTGGGAAGGCTGTGATCTGAATTGGATCCATTAAAGATTGGCAAAGAACCACGACTGTATCAGGTTGGGACGAATCTCTAAGAATTCAAAAAACAATGATCAAACACACCCTGAACCAGTGGCAATGGAAGCCAACGTGAAACGATGAGGACCTCGGTTAAAGTGCATTAATCGAGGCCCATGGAGACTACGCAGGAGGTCAAAGTGGCCCCTGGGAACCCCAAATCAGGAAAAGGAGGTGATTTTTAATGAGCGATTCACGCTAGGCTGGGCGAACAGGGCCAAAATGGAGGAGCCTTAGGCACTCAGTCATGTTGGGAGCCGAAGAACCACAGGCGGAGAAACAAAAATCACTAAAAGGACAAAGGCGAGACCCGCACTCTCGAAACTGATGGTATTGATTGGGGGGCCCTCAAATGGTAAATGGTTTTGGAGAAGAGTGGAGTGATCCCACTCAACGATCGACACGTGGCAGCGGAGGTGAGAGAAAATCGTTGTGGATCGCATGGTATCGATCGAGAAAGTAAACCGCGCGGGACGTGCATATGACGTTGGATCTGGAGGAGCCCAGATCGGATGGCTGAGATTGCTCCCGATGGAGGAAGCAGAATTGACAGGGAATTAAGTCGCGTTATAAAGGGATTTGGAATCCGTTTGACTGCCACGATGGAGGAAGAATGCATCCATGACATAACCGAAGAAACAAACCAACGAGCAGGCTGGCGTTGTTCAGATGAGGACACGTGGACACTCCCTGAGCGTTCATGCTAACGTCGAACAAGGAAATCCAAGCGCAACTGTAGAAGGTGAATCGACAGAGGCAGAAGAGGAACTAAACAAGCATGGAAACGAATGGCTAAAAGCCATGAATAAAGACAGAATACACAGTCAAGTCGGAGTGAGGTCTGAGAGATGAAGGAAAAAGACCAGAATCCCAAGAGGAGGACGGAATACACAAAGAAGAAAGCAGTAAGCAAGAGAGAAGTAGGATGAGACAAAGGGCCGAGCTGACGCAGCAGTAGCATCGAGCACCACCGATCTTGAGAGATTCGAGCTACCCCATAGAGGGATCTGTCTGGGCTGAGCACCATGTTGGGCTCTTACCACTGTAGATCAGAAGGTCACGGAGCTGGTGGGAAGAAGAGACTGTGTACTCCAGTGGATTGGGGAGTCCAAGAACCACCCTACCAAGAAAAACCCGCTTTAGGAGAACTCACATTGAGTCCCTGCATTGTAATTCTCTGTTTAAAGACACAATAAAACAAGGCCACCACTAAAAGCTGGACCCGAGACATAGCCCTGGAGAATAGGGTGAACTCCTTATTAAAATTGCTTGTGTATTTATGGTTGATTATTGTATTTCTCTATTGTATTTCCATTTAAATTTCTATGTATTGGCAATCTGATCGATTCGTTTCTTAAATAATCCAGAACACACACCAGAACATGAGTATGTAATACCTTTTGTTTAATAAAACTTCAACTGATGTCACTCATAGGGTGATTATCAGATCAGGGGAGGATATTATTTATGTGGTAGTAGACCAGTTGACAAAATATGCACACTTATTTTCCATCCCATGCCAATTTCAATATCACAGGTGGTTGATTTATTCTTCGAGGTCTTTTGATTGTATGGACTCCCTAAGACCATAGTCAGCGGCAGGGATAACTAGTTCATGGGAGTGTTTTGGCAGGATATTTCCAGGCTAGTGGGTACTGAGCTCACACCTGGCACGAGTTATTATCCGTAGATCGACGGTCAAACTAAGAGGGTTAACAAATGGTTGGAGGGATATCTTTAGAACTACATGACCGAGCAATAGAGAGCATGGATTCAGTTGTTGCACCTAGGGGAGTACTACTACAACACAACCCACCACATTTCCATCGGTATGTCACCCTTTTGTGCCTTGTATGGATATGATGCTTTATCTATTGTTGACATTGTTTTTGGAGACAACAGGGCCCCAAAGGTTAAATATTGGATCAAAGAGACCTGAGACATCCTCAAGGCTCTCAAGAATAAATTATTGGTAGCCCAAAACCAGTAGAATATGTATGCAAATAGGCACTAGATTGAGAGGCAGTTTGAGGAGGGGGACTTGGTCTACTTGGGATTACAACAATATCGCGAGTACACCTTGAAACAAAAAGGGGTTGTGCAGCTACAACCACATTTTTATGGGTCGTATAGGGTGATTTGCAGAGTTGGAGAGGTGGCTTATGAGATGGGGCTTCCCCTAGGAAGCAAAATCCATAATCTCTTTCATGTTTCATGCCTCAAAAAAATGTTGGGTCAGTGGGTAACAACAACAATGGATTTTCCACCATTGGATGATGAGGGGCATCTAGTTCTGGAATCGAAGGCCATTCTAAATACTAGAGAGAGGAAGCTAAGGAGTAGGATTAAATATTCTCTAACTATTTTTCCTATCCTTTAATTCTCTGTAAACTAATATAGTAGGAATCTTCTAGCTCATTAAGATGAGATTGATTGTAATTTAGAAAAGAACCCAAGGCCTATGAAGATTCCTTTTCTTACTCTCTTACATCATCTAAATCTTGCCAACTGTATTTAGAAACAGTTTCTATAGAATCAAGCTTTCTCTGCTTAGTTTTTCTAACCACTGACTTAGTCTTCGAATTAAAGTAATATGAATAATATGAGATATTGTTTTGTGTTCAAAAACATGTTTAAATAGAAAAGAATCCCAAGGAATATTAGTTGAACTAGGTGTCATTGGAGTATCATGAGATGTTTGAAGGACTTAGGATTTATCAATCTTTGTTTGTTATTCCAATGTCTCTTTATTTTTTTCAAAAATAATATCACTAGATATTTGCTTATCCTTTTCTACATCAATCTCCATTTCTTCATCTATTATATTCTCTGACTGCCTGTGCTATGTGTCTTAAGGAGAATTTATAACAATGATTTAATTTTCATGCAATATGTAATATTCCTAATGGAAAATTGAGTGAATAACATAAACATGCACTATAACAATAACTAGGAAATTCAACATATGCAGGAAATCAAACACAAGAGGTAATGCACTACAAATCTAAGCCATTTTATTTATTTATGAGAAAAATAGAGTACAAATGAGTATGGAAAGAGGAAACTGAAATGTCTACAACAAGCTAGGAAAACCCCAGGTCGGAATTGTGATGGGCAGGTGCTAAAATGACTCCACCAAAATCCTTTGCACTGACCCGAAAAATTATTTTCATTGTTGTTGTAGGTGCACTAAGATTTCGACCCTCAAATCTACTCCAAAAATTCTATAAAATTAAACATAGGCTCTCTACACTAGCTCCAAAAAAACCCATTAAAATCTCATGGACCCAAGTGGTGGAAATGATCTCGGGTAAACTACACCCTCCTCCAATAATTTATGTTGTTGTTTGCTTGATGGAACTAGGAATTCTCCCCTTAGAAGTGCCCAAAAAATTCTGTAAAATTAATCCTAGCCTCTTCTCACCAAACCCAATAAAACCCAGAAAGGGTTTGGGATGAATGCACTGACCCCTAGTGACCCCCAACACGTGTTATTTGCTCAATTTGACCAGAAAACTCCCTACAGTTTAGATATTATTGAATTTGGCCCAAATCTCCCTCCAATAAATCCCCCCTAACTATTGCAAATTTCTCCCCTTAATCACCATCCAGATCACAACTCGAATGCTCTCCAAATTCTGAATCTCTACAAGTGAATAGAAGTTGCTAGTAAACCCCTGCGTAGGCCCTGGAATAGATAAATTCGGTCCTCCAAAATGTAGCAATCTTGGCCTTGTAAATCCCTAAGGAAAAACTCATCCTCCCTATGGATAATTCTCTGGCCAAAAATCCATTATCTGCTAGCTTGTCTCAGCCTCTTCGAATTTCCTTGTGCACCCTAAGAGAAGAATGCTACAATTAGAAATAGTATGCAATGTATCTCCTAGAGGAATCCTGAGATGGACTCCTTACTCCTCTAGGGTGACATTCGAAGTTCACCGAAGGTAGAGGTGAAATTCCTCTTAGAATTCTTCATGTTAAATAATACTTTTCTTCTTGTGCTAAACAACCCCAAAAGAAGATGAAAGGTGAAATGTAATAGTCAAAAAATGATTAGTAAGTGAGTCCATTCTCTTATAATTTCTTCCTGTGATTCTAGAATCCTTTTTTATTTTTTTTTTATTGGTAGGGGTCATTTTCCACTAAGTGACTTTTTCCTCTATTTTAATAAAATAATACGTGCCACCTTTCTCCAAAATAATATTTTCCCCTTTACTTAATATCACCATAATTAGGAAAAAATATCATGTTCACAAAATTGGGGATATTACAGTCCTCCTTGCCCAAGTCTCTTGTCCACATTAAATGTAGTAACAAGCGCCCTCGCTTCCTGCTAATCACCACTATCATCCCTAGTATTATCAGGGTCCCAAATGTGCCACTGATTCAACCCTGATCTTTGCATTATCTGAAGGAATCTCTAAATACCAAGATCCCAAGGCATCATGATCAATGTGAAGCACCCCTTGCTCCACTCACCTTCCAACAAGGTATAAGTTCCATAATCCCTCTGCCTACTATCAATAGGTATAGCATCATGATAATGTAGGAATTTGTCCAACTCTCCATGAAGTTTCCCTACCAAGTAGTCCACCTCATGCACACCAAGAGTAAACTCCTAAAGATACAACCCAATCCATGTGGGGACGAAGTCTCTCCTGCATGTGCTCCTCTTGAGATCCTCCTGCTGACCAACCTACCATGTTGATGAAGTCCACCATGCCATCAGCAAGTCATTGAAGCCCAACAGAAAATCTGAGTGATCTCCCCCTATAGCAACCAGCTCACCCTTAAAACTCATTGAGTTGTCTAGTACTGCGATGCTCAGGTCCCATAATCATCTTAGAAAAACACCACCATGTTGTTGTTTCCTGAATCTGACTCTAATAGGTTACCCATCGTGTGCACACTACAGCCTCCTCCCCTAAAACCCAGAAGCGAAATATCAACGAAGTCTAATCTCATCCTGCCCAGGTGTCTCTATGATGTCAATAGCTACCCACCCATCACTAGACTCGATCCTAAGCTACCACTAAAGAAGCATGCCTCTCCAAACAATGGAGGCCTCAACGATCCCCCAGGTGTCAACCACAAAGTGAGCTAGATGACGCTCTGCCATGGTCCTACTCCTCACGAAATGGAGTGGCCTATAAACCAAATGAATCCTTGGATCCCCTAGTGAAACCTATTGTGTCATAGCTCTAACAACTAATGGAATCCATATGTTCATCGTCCCTAGTCCCTACATGCAACCGACATATAGGTCCCATATATCATGAGCTAATCTGATGCATGCTAAATTGCCCTGTGCCTACCACTACATAGTATGGATAATTGCTGGAACCCACATGTGTCAAATAACTATCCCATGAAGGCATCCAATAGATGGGTATCTGATACTCACAATCGACTGAATGTATGTTGACCTATCCTACTCCTACCAACAATCACCACTGAGTCTCCCATTTTCTCTCTCGATAATGTTCCAATACAACACTTGGAGGTCAGACACGTACTTCAAAGTTGTCTTAGTCGTACATGGTATCCTTTACTCATGCATGGTCCTAACATGCCTTGTGGAAAGAGTGACACATGTCTCCCTCATGATAAGATCCCCAAGCATAGACTCACTAATGAACAATATCCCACCCTTGTAGATGATCATCTCATCCCCCAGCCTGTGGTTGTGAACTCATGCACCAACCCAATTGTTGGCATTATGACACAGGTTTGACACTATGACACAGGTGTTTTCCTTGATGGCAACTCACTCAGATGACATATCACAGTTCAGGCTCTCAGAATGAAGGAAAAAGAGATATACGGAGGTTCCTCTTAACCAAGCCACGTATACACACAGGATCACCTATCAAAAGGTGCGTATGCGTATGCATGCACTTCCACGCAAGGAAAAGCATGTACATGTGGGAAAACTTGCTTTTGGTCCATGGTTTTTGGTCC
The DNA here is from genome assembly GCA_000404065.3 of Pinus taeda. NCBI lineage: Eukaryota > Viridiplantae > Streptophyta > Pinopsida > Pinales > Pinaceae > Pinus > Pinus taeda. The sequence continues at coordinate 146,579 of APFE030537391.1, read as the reverse complement.
TTGGTGTTTGGACCTATGGTTTTGGACCATGGTATCTCGTCTGAGTGTTGAACCCAGGGATTTGGACCCAGGTATTGGTTCTAAATGGTTTTGGACCATGGCATTGAGTAAGGCCTAAGACTATAAAAAGGGGAAGGATATCATTAAGAAAAGGCACTCAAGTATTGAATATCTTATGAAGAGAAAGATCTAGAATATTGGTCATTCGGTTATGGTGCATAACTGGAACTGAATCAAGGAGGAACCTGAGCGCTAGAAGAAGGATAAGTTCTATTGATGGGTCAAGATCTTAAGGCTTGAAGAGAAGTATCTTTGTGTGATTTTGATCTGTTATATTTGATACATGTATTGATCTGTAAATCTGATGAACTGGGTATAAATGATGTCTGAATAGTTGAAAAGGATAAATTATCTTTTACCGATCTGTACGCAGGTTCAACATAGTAAAGGGGCATAGACACGCTGGTTCGGTGATGCAAAACATCATATACGTAGGTTTTCCTTAATACAACAGCGTATGCATGTAGGTTCTACATATTGAAGTAGTGTACGTCTCATAAAATATGTTTTAGCTACTTCTATTTTCAGGATTGGTTTCTAGTTACTGTTACTATATTCTAGTTACAACATTCAAAGAAGTGATTGTTTGATTCAGTTTTTGGTTGGTGCAAAGGAGATTGGTTGATGCAGATATATTTGATATTTGATTGATGTTATTGATGGATCCAATCTGAAAATTTATGAAATGTGGTCCCTGGAAGAAAAGAGAAGGTTGTAGCCTTCGGTAGGTCAGCACCTACGTACTAGTACATTAGCTAGTACAAGAGCTAAGGGGGTTGTAGCTCCCTTCTAGGAGAAGCTGGAGAATGAGAGAAGGTTGTAGCCTTCTACAGGTAGAAGCTTGCGTAGTGGTATAATACTGCACCAGTACATAAATATTGTAAAAAGAAGTTTCTTATTAAAATAAGATAGAGACGAATTGCAGCAGGTGGTTTTCACCACATTGGGTTTCCACCTTATATCTTGTGTTCATGTGTGTGATGATTTGTTCTTTTTTACTGCACATGTTTACTATTCTTATGGTTAATGAAGTTTTGATGCACTGATTAAAGATCAACATTTAATGGACTAACAAAATCATAAGTTTACTGGATATATGCTAGTTGCTTTAGACACCGTTGCATGTATACACAGGTTCCCATAACTGAAGTAGCGTATATATATATCTGAGTATGAAAATGAAAAAGTGTTTGATTTGATAATACTGATTCACCCCGCCGCCCCCCCCCCCCTCTAAGTATTATTTCCAACAATTGGTATCAGAGTAGGTCCTTCAGAAGAAGCTTGATTGCTTGAAGGAAGAACTATCATCATGAGCAACTACGAAAGGGAGGCATCCATCAGGCCACCAATCTTTGATGGGAGCAACTTCGTCTATTGGAAGGTAAGAACCACAACCTATCTTCAATCTATTGGTTCAGAAGTTTGGGATATTGTGGAAGGATGATACACATTCCCATCAACAACTCCTACAGGGACAGCTGGTAAAAAGTAGTATGAAACAAATGCAAAGGCTGTCAATACTCTATTGGGGAGTCTATTTCAGTTAGAATTCATCAAGGTTATGCAGCTCAAAACCGCCAAAGAAATATGGGATTAGATCATTCTAAGTTATGAAGGAGACGATCCGGTAAAACGTGCAAAACTACAATCTCTCATAATGCAAAATGATGAAAGTGTGGCTAATTATTTCTTACGTATAGATGAGATTGTTAATCGCATGAAAAACTTGGGTGAAGAGATAAAAGAAGTTACTAGTTGAAAAGGTTTTAAGATCTTTGTCTTCTAAGTTTGAATCAAAAGTTTCTACCATAGAAGAAAAACAAAATCTTCAGAGTATTACCATGTCACAGTTGCACGAAATCCTAACTGCTTTTGCAATGATAAAAGGGGGGTCCATCGGACATAAGAGAAGCCACATTAAAAACTTCAAAAGGAGAATAGAATGAGTCAAGACATACGTCAGAAGGAGAGGAAGAATCAAACTTTGTCAAGAACCTTCAACGGGGTTTTGGAAGACTCAGAGGTAAGCTACCTTTCAAATGATTTGCTTGTGGAAGAGTCGGTTAATATGCAGCCAAATGTCCTCATAAAGATAAAGGTAAGGAACTAGTTAAATGGAACAGAAAACATAACGTAAGTAAGAAAATTTATTATAGTAATGAAGACAATGATGGACTTTCAAATAGTGATGAAGATGAACATGGTAATGATTATAGACTTTTGATGGCTTTCAAAGATGATGATTTCTTAGATGCTATAGATGAAGATGATCTCTATGAAGAAATTTCTAAAATTAAATTCTGTTTAAAAGAAAAGAGTATGATCATAGATACTCTGACATTCCAACTTGTTGAAAGGGAAAAACATAATGAAAAGTTAGAATGTGAAATTGTGGGACTTAGAAAAGATATTGAGAAAACAAAAGATCTTAATCTTAGATTTGCTAAAGGATCTAAAACTTTAGATGAGATTATGAAAGTGCAACGTTCTCCTCTAATCAAGACAGGTCTTCGATATACTGAAGAAGCATCTCAAGCACAAAAGCCATCCACCTCCAAAAATTATCTTGATGTAGCAAGGAGAAGTGAATAGGTTGATAATCGTCAGCAAAAGCATAAAGCAAATCACTAGGTAAATTAGGGTCAATCTACTTCAAGGATGAATAGAAGCTACAACCAACCACAGGTAAATCATTCTCAACTTGCCTCAAGAATGAATGTCAATGGAAACTACAATCACCTGGATGGTAGATTTGATAATTGCAGGAATTTCTTTAATGGCCAATGTTTTTCATGTCATAAATTTGGACACAAAGCTGCTCAATGTGTTGCCTACAAGACCATCATGACTCGAGAAGCATGAAATCAAAGGAGCGCGATTGGGATCATGAAGAGGACCTACAATAACTTTTATGCTCTTGAAAATGAAATATAATGCTCTATTTGTAACAACTTCGATCATGAAGATTCTGAATGCAGGAGTAAGTTTTGGCAAACATCTCAGAAGGAGCAACCTTCATTGGGCCCCAAAACATGGAGAAAGAAAGAAACAAAACCAACAAGATGTGGTATAGCCTTATATGTGAAAGGATGGGAAAATCAGTGGTACATTGACAGTGGATGTTCGAAACATATGACAGGTGATAAAGAAAAACTTCATTCATATAGTGGCTTAGAAAAGGAAAGGAAGGTCTCATTTGGAAATGACACCCCTGCACTCATAAAAGATAAAGGCTCTGTTCTTTTGAAAGAAAAGGTCAAAGCTAGAAATGTTATGTATGTTGATGGCTTAAAGCATAATCTATTGAGTGTTAGTCAAATGTGTGATCAAGGGAATGAGGTAATATTTTGATCAAATGGATGTATTGTTTGTGAGCTTGATACAGGAGAAACAATGATCAAAGGCATAAGAAATCCAAATAATTTATACATATTCAAAGGAGGACAACAACAATGCTATCTAATCAAGAATGATGAACATTGACTATGGCACAGAAGATTGGGGCATCTAAGCTTCCCTCAGATAAGGAAAGCATGCAAATATCAGGCGGTTTGTGATCTCCCTGACATTAGAATTCCAGACAATACAATATGCAAATCTTGTCAGTTTGGTAAGAAAACTAGAACTAATTTCCCTGAGAAGGAAGGATCAGCTAGTAAGCCACTTGAACTTGTCCATACTGATTTATGTGGTCCATCAAGGAAAATGTCACCTCGAGAAGAAGAATACGTTATATTGTTCATTAACGACTTTTCCAGGATGTGTTGGTTAGGAATTCTGAAGCATAAAGACAAAGCTTTTGAAAAGTTCAAAGCTTTCAAAGCCTTGGTTGAAAATGAATCATATCACAGGATCAAATGCCTCAGATCTGATCGAGGAGGGGAATTTACCTTGGATGATTTTTTCAACTTTTGTGAAGAACATGGAATAAGAAGAGAATTCTCTACTGCAAGGACTCCTCTGCAAAATGGAGTAGTGGAAAGGATTAACATAATGGTTCAACAAATGGCTCGTGCTATGCTTGTTGAGTTTGGAACTCCTGCAACCTTCTAGGGTGAAGTTGCATTTGTTGCCATTACTATTCTCAACAAAACAAACGTCCGGGTAAACAACACTCAAAATCCTCATGAATTTTTGTATGGTAAGACTCCTACGGTAAAATACTTCAAAGTTTTTGGAAGAAAATGTTACATCAAAAGGACTGATGAAAATCTTGGCAAGTTTGAACCTAGAGCAGATGAAGGCATTCTCCTTGGTTACTCTTCCTGAAGTAAAGGATATATGTGTTACAATAAAATACTTGGAAAAATTGTTGAAAGTATTGATGTGGTGGTTGATGAAGCAGGCGACAATCCAAAGCAGATAAAAACTGAAGATTTTGAAGAGGATTATCCTTCAACTTCAAATCAGACTAATGTTGAAGAAGAAACTTATGAGGCACCAGAAGAACATATAAGAGTAGAAGAAAAGACTCCATCTAGGTATGTTCAGAAGAACCATCCAGAAACTGAAATTTTGGGGCAGAAAGAGGCAAGTGTACAAACAAGAAGAACTATTACAGAAGCTTCAAGCTATCTAGCATTGCTCTCCTCCGTTGAACCGAAAAACATTCATGAAGCATGCAAATATGAATGTTGGATCAAGGCCATGAATGAAGAACTTGAGCAGATTGAAAAGAATAACACTTGGGAATTGGTTCCTAGACCAAATGATAAGAATTTCATAGGGACCAAATGGATATTCAAAAACAAGCTGAATGAAAATGGAGATGTTATTAAAAACATGGCTAGACTTGTTTGTAAAGGGTATGCTCAACAAGAAGGTATAGACTTTGAAGAAACTTTTGCACCGGTTGCTAGACTTGAAGCCATAAGAAAGTTCCTTGCTCTTTCTAGCTTTCAGAAGTTCAAAGTATATCAAATGGATGTGAAATCTACCTTTCTAAATGGAGACTTAGAAGAAGAAGTGTATATTGAGCAACCAAATGGATTCATCCTTGGAAATGATCCAAAACTTTTATGCAGACTCAGGAAGGCTCTCTATGGTCTTAAATAGGCTCCAAGAGCTTGGTATTATCATCTGGACAAATACCTCCATCAACAAGGTTTTTCAAAAGGATAAACAGCTAGAAATTTATATATAAAAATTGACAATGATAAATTGTTAATACTTGTTGTGTCTGTTGATGATATTGTCTTTGGTAGCAATGAAGAAGCCATGAGTCAAAACTTTGCTTTAGTGATGCAGAAAGAATTTGAAATGTCCCTACTTGGAGAGCTCACATATTTTCTTGGTTTACAAGTCCAACAAAACAAAGACGATATCTTTCTATCACAAACCAAGTATCTCAAGAAGATCTTGAAGAAATATGGCATGGAATATCCGTAACAAGTATGCACCCCTATGGTAACAGGATGCAACCTTAGTGCAAATGATGAATCAACAACAATACATCAACCAACCTATAGATCCATGATTGGTAGTCTGCTTTATTTAATAGGTACCCGACCAGACATCATGCATGCAGTGGGAGTCATTGGAAGATTCCAGGCAAATCCAAAAGAAGCACACCTTCAGGCAGTTAAAAGGATTTTCAAATATCTTCAAGAAACACAAAAATATGGCTTATGGTATCCTAGAGATACAAATCTAAAACTTCATGCATATACAAATGCAGATTGGGCAGGAAGTGTGGATGACAGAAAAAGCACTAGTGGTGGTGCAGTCTTTATGGGTTCCAGATTAGTATCTTGGTTCAGCAAGAAACAAAGTTCAATAGCATTATCTACAGCTGAAGCAGAATATGTGGCAGCTACATCTTGCTGCACACAACTCCTTTGGATGATGCAAACATTGCAAGACATTGAAATCACTTGTACTCCACCTATCTCCATTTTATGCAATAATACAAGTGCAATCAATATTTCAAAGAATCCAGTCATGCATTTAAAGACCAAGCACATACCTATCAAATATCATTTTCTCCGGGAACAAGTGCTTGAATAAAAGGTCAAATTAAAATATTTTCCCTCCAAGGAATAGGTTGCTAATATATTCACCAAACCACTGCCCAAGGATACATTTGAATACCTTAAATAGAAGTTGGGGGTAGTTGATGCATCAAATTGTTGTTGACACTTATCTGTTTCAGAGAAAAGTGGTTGTACACAAGTTTCATGAAGAGCATTCGCTTACATACGCCTGTTTGTATGGATACAGTCGCGTATTTGTGGGGTTGAAGAAAATCAGTGGGCCAGACTCAGGATGAAAAGAGTCTGATATGTGTCTAATAGAGACCATCTGGCACATGTTCAGGGGGAGCATATACTTCTAATAATGCATTGTTGGCATTGTCTTAGAAGATCTTGGTACAAATTCATAATTGTTTTTTATTAAGGTGGAACAGGTGTAAAGGAAGATCATGGTCGCTGGTCTAGATGGTGATTGACAAATGTTGCTGATGATAGTTACTGATGACTATCATAGTCTTGTCTTAGATATTTCGTCTTTATGCCATCTATATAGATAGTATATATATATATATATATATATATACATATATATATATATATATATATATATATATATATCTTGTATTATCAAGGTCATGTAACGACCTATTTTGTTTCCCCATTATGCCTAGGATGGATGATGTAAGGTTCTTGTGTTATCATGTATAAAATTTTGATGTATCCCCACTTGGTTGGGTAGATGAGTTTATTTTGGTATATCCCCACTTGTTTGGGAGATGGATGTATGTATGAGTCTTTGGTGATAGGAAGGTTATTTCTTATGAGTCATGTTCCTTCTTGTAGAACATCCTTTTGTAGACCTTGCTTACAGTCAGGGGGAGCATGGACAACACAACAGTGTAGAGATTTCAGCATGTACTCAGGGGGAGCATAACCCTTTTCCCTTGATGACAAAGGGGGAGAACGACTTTGAGTGACTTAGGGTTGCCATCAAGTCCAAAGGGGGAGATTGTTAGCATTATGACACAATTTTGGCACTATGACATAGGTGTTGTACTTGATGGCAACTCAATCATATGACAGATCACAGTCTAGGCTCTCAGAAAAGGAAAAAGAAATATATGCAGGCTCCTCTTAATCAAGCTGCGTATACACGCGAGATCACCTATCAAAAGGTGCATATGCGTATGCACGCACTTTCATGCAAGGAAAAGTACATACATGTGGGAAAACTTGTTTTTGGTCCATGGTTTTTGGTCCTTGGTATTTGTACCTATGGTTTTGGACCATGGTATTGAGTAAGGCCTAAGACTATAAAAAGGGGAAGGAGATCATTATGCAAAGGCACTCAAGTATTGAATATATTATGAAGAGCAAGATCTAGAATACTGGTCATTGGGTTATGGTGCATAACTGGATCTGAATCAAGGAGGAACCTGAGCGCTAAAAGAAGGATAAGTTCTATTGATGGGTCAAGATCTTAAGGCTTGAAGAGAAGTATCTTTGTGTGGTTTTTATCTGTTATATTTGGTGCATGTCTTGATTTGTAAATCTGATGAACTGGGTATAAATGATGTCTGAATAGTTGAAAAGGATAAATTATCTTTTACAAATCTGTACGCAGGTTCAGCATAGCAAAGGGGCATATACACGTTGGTTCGTTAATGTAAAACAACATATACACATGTTTCCCTTAATACAGTAGCGTATGCACGCAGGTTCTACATATTGAAGTAGCGTACGTCTCATCAAATATGTTTTAGCTACTTCTGTTTTTAGGATTGATTTTTGGTTACTGCTACTGTATTCTAGTTACAACATTCATAAAAGTGATTATTTGATTTAGTTTTTGGTTGGTGCAAAGGAGATTGGTTGATGTAGATATATTTGATATTTGAATGATGTTATTGATGGATCCAGGCTGAAAATTTATGAAACGTGGTCCTTGGAAGAAAAGAGAAGGTTGTAGCCTTCTATAGGTCAACACCTACGTACTAGTAGATCATCTAGTATAAGAGCTAAAGGGGTTGTAGCTCCCTTCCAGGAGAAGCTAGAGAACGAGAGAAGGTTGTAGCCTTCTACAGGTAGAAGCCTGCGTACTGGTATAAGATTGCACTAGTACAGAAATATTATAAAAAGAAGTTTCTTATTAAAAGAAGATAGAGATGTATTGCAGCAGGTGGTTTTCACCTACATTGGGTTTCCACCTTATATCTTGTGTTCATGTGTGTGATGATATGTTCTATTTTACTACACCTGTTTACTGTTCTTATGGTTAATGAAGTTTTGATGCACTGATTAAAGATCAACATTTAATGGATTAACTGAATCATAAGTTTACTGGATATATGCTAGTTGCTTTAGACACAGTTGCGTGTATACGCAGGTTCCCATAACTGAAGTAGCATATATATATCTGAGTATAAAAATGAAAAAGTGTTTGATTTGATAATACTGATTCACCCCCCCTCTCAGCATTATTTCCAACACCAATGCCACTGCTAAGAAGTCACTCCCCTAGTGCGCTAAGTGTCATCCAAATATCTAAAGTGAGCTCATCAATGGATTCCTCAACAACATATGACCTCTGATCAATGGGTGTATGCTCAATTGTCTCCTTTCCAACCATGGCCCCTTCAGCTACTCCATCTTCTGCCTTAATCCCCCTCATCATATCTGCATAATTCCACTTAATTCCCATTGATTTATGCATGTCTCTTTGTTCATAGAACTCCTTAAAAGAGAGGGACTCCTGAACTCCATGTCCTAATGATTTGTATGTCCTCAAATTTTCTACTAATAACTCCACATCAGTTGCAATCATGTCTTTCCATCTTGATGCATTATCCTTTGATCTTTGATTTTAACATTTCTTTGGATCCCATGATTTTTTTGGTCTTGTCATAGAATGAATGGTTTCCCATAGGTTGAGCCAATATTATGGCTTTTATACCATTGTAATATTCCTACCGAAAATATTAAGTGAATAACAAAAACATGCATTATAACAATAATTAGGAAATTCAATACATACGTAGGAAATCAAACACAAGAGGCAATGCACCACAACTCTAAGCCATTTTATTTATTTATGAGAAAAATGGAGTACAAATAAGTATGGAAAGAGGAACCTCGACTATCTACAACAAGCTAGGCAAACCAGAGGTCAAAAGTGTGATGCTCAAGTGTTAAAATGACTCCACTGACAACCTTTGTGCTGACCTAGAAAATTATTTCCATTGTTACTGTAGGTGCATTGAGATTTCGACCCTCAAATCTACTCCAAAAAATATGCAAAATTAAATGTATGTTCTCTACACCAGCTCCAACAAACCCCCCAAACTATCTCATGGAACCAAGTGGTGAAAATGGTCTCTGGCAAACTACGCCCTCCTCCAACATTTTTTGTTGTTTGCTAGATGGAACAAGGAATTTTTCCCTCAGAAGTGCCCAAAAAATTCTATAAAATTAATCCTGACCTCCTCTCACCAAACCCAAAAAAACCCAAAAAGGGTATGCATTGAATCGACCAACCCCCGGTGACCCCCAACAAGTATAATTTTCTCAAATTGGCTAGAAAATGTACTACAGTTTAAATACTATTAAATTTGGCCCAAATATCCCTCTAAGAAATCCTCCCTAACTCCTACAAATTTCTCCCCTCAATCACCAAGCAGATCCCACCTCAAATGATCCCCAAATTATGAATCTCAACTAATGTGTTGGGTGATTTAATTGTTTGTTAAATCCCTATTATTTAATTGTCATCCTAGGGGTTTCGTAAAACTTAGAAGCAAACCAAAATATATAGGACCTTAGATGCAACTATAATCAAATTTAGAAGATAAGTTATGGAAACTGAAGGGAATGCAATTATAAACTAATTAGAAGTGCATAATAAAAATAGAAAATTTAACCAAGTATTTTCTAATTCTTTATGTAATAAGTAGGAGAAGTGACTCCTAACTTAGGAGAGCTAAACTTGTCCTCCTTTTAAAATACTACTTCATGAACATAAATAAAAAACCACTAATGTACAATAGCTTAAGATGCATAAACAAATAATAAAAGAGACTCCTAGCTAAGGAGGTCCTTGCTATTCTTTATTACAAATTCATTCATCGTCAATACCATTGTTGGAAAACTAGATATTCAGAAAATCACTTGAAACTAGAAAAAGAGAATGAATTTCAATTAATGGAAGAGAGCCTAACTTAGGCCCTTGTTTGATCTTTCATATGTTGATAAGATTTAAACTAAAATTCATTCATTGATAATGAAAAGTCTTCGAACATCTAAGTAATTAAATGAAAATAAAATCTATAATGAAATAAAATCTACAATGAAATAAAATGTTTCTTTGATCCTTTTAGAGTGAACTGAATTCTCTTAAGAACAAAGTGACAAACTATTCCATAAATTCATATACTACATTAAGACAATTTATATCTAAAACTCTATAAACAAAACTTTATTCTATTCCATCATAAGTTAGGATACATGCTGCAAGAGTCCTTTCTTTGGAATGGAGGAGGTACTCCTATTTATACAAAAACATAAGCAAATAACTCATTAATGGAGATCCACTAATCCCTCCTAGATCCACTAATCCCTCCTAGATCCACAAATCCTTCATATGGTTACAACCAATATGAGACACATATTCCTTTAGCCATGATTTTTCTCCATGAGATATGCTTGACCCCTATCCCAAATCTTCTTCAAATATTCAAGAGAATTCGAATTTGAGGCTTGGAGGCCACATAAGAGTGTCTTGGAACCTTCCAAATCACCTACCAATTTCACCAAACTCATTCGACCTTTAGGTATAAGCAAATACATGTTATTTTTCTAACTTTTAATCATAAATTCACTTTAAATACATAAAATAAATAAATTTTCAAAATGAAAATATGAACCCATATGGTAATGGAAATATAATGATAATGTGATAAAATGAGGTGACAAATGAGGATACAGGTGAAAATAGAGTGAAAGCGTATGTTAATTTGGTGAACCAACATACCCCCCAACTTAAGTTATTGCATGTTCTCATGCAATCTATTGCATTGATTTACTTTAATCATGATTTGATCTTTTGAATTGTTTTCCTTTTATATGAACTTTGGTTGATGTTAATTCTTCTTTTATCTTCTTATAATCATTTGATAACTTTGTTCCTTTTACAAAGTGTCCTTTTGAAAAATATTTGATTGAAACATATTTCTTTAGTTGGTTCTTGTGTGGTAACCAACTTTTATAGTATTGGTTCTTGTGTAACAATACTTTGTTATTTTTGTGTTGCATCAAAAGACTTTGAAAACATTTAATCGACCATTCATTCTATGATCATCATTTGCAAAACATGTAACGTTTTGAATCATAATGCAATACTAATTATTTAGAAAAGTATGTTGTTTAGGATGCCATGTGTATAAAGAAAATATATGACATATGAAAGGTGATAATGGAATAAGAATGTGATATATATTGCGAAATGTGAATATGAGGTATGAACATGAATTCCCCCTCCAACTAGAGATATGAAAATGTGAAAAAGGAAGTGAGGAACTTTCTAAAGTTACAATTTTAAGCATTTTAAGGAATTGCATGACTAAAAATTAGAAAACCACATTCCTTCACTTATCTGCATTGTACATGAGTTGTGGATGCTGAAGAGTGTGGCTACTGATGTCGTTGGATCATGGAGTATGTAAACAAAGGAACTTGGATCTTCTTTTGTGTTCTCTTTGCTGATGACAAGGTTTGAATCTTTATTGCTGCTATAACAAATTGATCTGTCGCAAACTGTTAAAATGGTATAGTTTTCAATCGTTACAACACCCGATGGTACAATTCTAATCATGCGAATAAATGTGTTGATGTTGAGCATGAAGAGAAGTCATTATATTACCAACCATTAATGCATGTCCTTAACCAATGTAAGGCAACTCACCATTAATGTCAATGAGTGCCAAGGTACCTAAGTACATCTTGCGAAGGGCAAATAGATGAGCTGATATCGACCCACTTGCAAGATCCAACGATCAAGGGGACATTGGTGTATTCCCATGATTGCTGGTGAGAGAGCCTGTCATTAAGCCATACAAGCCTCAAGGTACTACTAAGGACTCTAGCCTTGAATGTAGATAATGTGCTGATGTCGATAGGCCAAGACTTGTTAGAAGGGAGGCCTTAAGGAATCCTCCATCTTCTAAATTTAGCATGAAATAATAATTTTGAAGGATTACGGATGAGAAATTTTGTAGTGGATCAAAGTTTATTTGGAAAAATGAAAAGGAAATGGAATGAATGATCTTTGTAGAGAAGCTGAATGTTTTATTGATGGGTTACATGTTAGTGAAAGTGAGCTAGGAAACTGACTATGAAGGAAAATGAATAATGGATCATGGTTTGATTTGAAAAGATGAAAAGGAAAATGGAATGAAAAATTTATTTACTGAAAAAGTGAGAATGCAATGAAGACAATGGCATCTAAAAGGCTTGCAAGTGATGGATCTGATCTGACATCATATGCTCATGCATTGATGTTTCATCTTTGTTGTTGCTTTGATCATTTTCTTCTGAAAGAAATGTGACCTTTGAGAGTTTTTTCAATGATTTGATAGATATGATGACATTCTCCCCTTTGTCTTACCCAAAATCATGTCCTCATGCTTGAAATGGGGTCTTTAAAATACAATGTTTGCTTGTGGTCATTTGTTTATCTTCCTGGAACCTGCAAAAACTTAGTACTTTTTTCTGCAATAAAATGTAAGTTTATCGTAAGAGAGAGGTGATAAATCTCTCTATTTATGACATTTACAAAAAAAATAGAGAATTGGTACTAATAAAATAAATTCATGAAAGAAAAACCGAAAGAATTCATACATGTGTCGAAACTAGTGACTCATTTTACCTGTTATATATTGTCAACAATTTATTCATTCTTTAAATGTTTCAAATTTTGATGATATATTTCTCATTATGTATATCTTGTCAATATCTTTCCAACAACGCTTGGATCATCGAAATCCAATGTCGTATGAGAAAGTTGTGCTTATTTGAAATTTGGGTGAAACAGGGAAGATTGTTATAAAGTATCTTAGTTACAGGATTGCACCCTTCTTACATCTAAAAATATTGTCTATCTTATTTGGTTGAGCCATGACATAAAATTTTCCAGTTTGTGATGTCGTTGGCTTCTGTACCTGCAAGACTCAAAGAAACATGATCATATAAAAATACTTTATGAAACAAAAACACATGTTTACAGGATTCAATCTTCCATCTAGAAGATTCTCTTCAAGGCATTTTGCAAAACAATAATCCTGTAGATGAAGCACCGTTATTGTTCTTCTTCTTGATCCATTTTCAGTGTTGAAAAATGAGTTGGAAGATGGAGGGTGATTGTGTAATAGTGATGTGGCAATGGGTGACATGGAAAATGGATGATGTGACATGTTGATTGTTTGACTGATGATGTGGCGATGAATGTGCAATATTGGCCAATGTTGTGCTGCCATGTGGTGGAAAAATTGTTTAATTAATGTCATGTCAAAATTGTAGAATAATTAACAAATTCCAATCCCCACAAAATTTTAAATTATGACCTTCATTATGAAATTTGAGTGACTTACCAATAGATCACAAATCATGTTTATAAAATTAATGGAAATTTGGAAATTTTAATTATTCTAAAAATGAAAATTGAAACAAAAACTTGACAATTGACCAATCTAAATATAAGATTTTTAGGAAAATGGAATTTCAAAATATTTGTTAAATCATTTTGCATATCTTTTGAACTCATCATTTTTTGCATAGAAAATAGATTTTTTAACCAATTTTATTCTATAAAGCTTGAAAAATTTTTATATATAATATATATATATAATATATATAAATATATATATATAATATATATATCTTATATATATATATATATGTTTGTTTTCATCTTGGTAAGCTTGGAGAAAAGATCATTTTGAAAAATTTTTGTAGTAAGAATTTTTTTTTTATTTAATTTACAATAAAATAAAATAAAATTATTGATTGATTTTTTTTCTCTGCAACTTGGTAACGCTACTGGGTGGTTGGCCATGGCTCATTGGTTGGGTCGTTGGATGGCCATGGCTACTGGCTACATTTAATTGAAAACTGTTTTTTTCACATAACCTAGCAAATAAGGCTCCAGATAACCCCGAAAATCTATCAAACGGTTATGAATTTTGAGGAAAGTTCACCCATTACACATAATTTACCCCGTTTTGAGAAAAACCCATGTTTTATATTTTTAAGATTCGTTTTTATTTTGTCACAACATGCATTTTAAAAATGACGTTTTTAACCTCTGCGAATTTGTCTTCTGCTTAGATCACTGCAGGGTGAAATAGGTTTTTTTTTTTTTTTTTTAATCAGGAGAATGCACAACTATCTTTCATTTTTTCAAAATCACACATAACATTTACAGCGATTCTTTTCCCTGGCTTCCATGAATTTTTTTATTTGTTTACTTTATTCTCATTTTCATTTTTGTGTTTTTACTTATTTATATTATTTCTTTATTATTTTAATGTTGTTTAGGTTTTTTTATTTTATTTCAAATTTGTTTAAATAAGATTTTTTTTTTTAAAGAAACAAATAATGAAGGTTTTTTTTTTTAACAAAAGATACACTAACATGAAAATTCTTTTTCTAATCCTCCAGGTCACACAAAGCACAGGAGGAGAGCATAGTCAAGTTTTTATTAGTTGATTCCTCTCTTAAAAATTTGAATGCAAAAAAACAAAAATGAAAAGAATCGATTTCTTACCTGAAACTATCATTCTTCCAACTTCGCTTGTATTATTTGTTCACAATCGTTTGTTTTATTGCAAATTTTTCCTGCCAAGTGTTAGTAAATCGGCGGTTCTTACTGCGCCACAAAATCGCAAATTTATCCTAAAAATCACCAAAACTTGTTTTTATTTGTTAGTCCTATTTTATTGAAAAAATCAAATTTTCTCGCAAGTATAAGAGAATTTCCAATGCATCAATTTGCGCAACAAGATCATGAGCAGACTCATATCCAAGTTTGAAAAGTAAACCTATTGATTTCTTGGACATGATCATGAAGACTGACTAATTGAAACCAAATTTGAATGTGATCTTTAGGTTTTTTATTTCTTCAACTTTCATAGCACAAAGCTCTTCAGATCTTGTTTTTGCAATTGGATTTATATTTTGTGGTTGTTTTTTTTTTGAATCTTGATTTTAATGCTCTATGTTTTCTATGAGAAAATTAAAATAAACTTAAATGAAAAATGCCTAAATGCATCTAACCCCAAATGAAAATGACCTTAAAAGAAATTTTTTCCTAAACAATCCTCCTAACTTAGTTACATATAAGTTTGCTTCCCCGCCAATAGCGCAAAAATGTTGGATGATTTAGTTGTCTGTTAAATCCTTATTATTTAATTGTCAACTCGGGGGTTTCGTAAAACTTAGAAGCAAACTGTTGAGAATGCAACAAGATGATGGAGCTTAGTGGAAAGAAGTCGCCTTCACTAATGGGCCCACAGGCTATTTTTGGCGCAAGTCTTTTTTTAGACATATGGATCATGGTCTATGAGTTGCAGGATGCTATTTGTGGATGATTGGTCAAGTTGGTAAAAATAGATGGACGTCTATTTTTAGACATATGGGTGGAGTCTATTTTTAGACTGCCAGGCTAAAAATAGAACAATCGAATATTATTAGCTCTTAATAATATTTGGACTATAAACATTATCTTATTCTCTTGGAGCACTTCAGTTCGAGCTACAGATGTGGCACATGCAGCTGCCAAAAGGAAATACGTGGTTCCTATGGGTGAACTTGAACTATTGCATGGAGGACTTCAGTTAGGACTTCAGTGATTGAGTTCTGTGGAGTTGGATCAGGAGTTGATGGAGTTGTGTTCAGTTTGACTTAGTTGAACTAGTTGTAGTTAGTCTAACTGGAAAATAGACTAATGTTGAGTGGTGTGAATTAGTTATTAATTAATTCACTAATTATTAACTCATAAAGCAACTAAAGAATACATCAATTAACTCAGTGCATGGACAGTTCAATGGAGGCAAGTGTTAGAGGTGAGTGAAAGGGCAAGACAGTTGTCAATTGTGAATATAGTTGTGCATGTGATTTGCACAATCAGTGGGATTGAGTTGCCAATGAGGATTGTGTAGTCTCACACAAGGGAAATACGAGTTTGGAGATTCATTCTCGTTGTATTCTCTATGCAGGATTGTGCAGTGGAGGCAGGCAAGCAGCAAAGATGATTTGAGCCAGTGATTGATTCAGATCTGAGCTAATTTGTGTGTAATAGGCGGAGAGAGTGCTGAGCACTTGCGAGAAGTATTGTACTATGTATTGTTACATGATATCAATCAATATAATATATAGACAGTTGTGGGGTTTTTGGCTTTATGCTTTCCCTGGGTACATACTGTGTTGATATGTGCGATTGATGCTTCAATGTGCGCATGTGTATGTTTCTGAATACTGCTAAATTGATGATCAACGTAGAAGAGGTTATGTATTATGCATGATTCCGCAAATAGTGTATAATCAGGATAATCTCTGTGAATAAGTGTCATATTATTCATGAAATGTCTACACAAACCAAAATATATGGAACCTCAGATGCAACTATAATTCGCTTTAGAAGATAAGTTATGGAAACTAAAAAGAATGCAATTATAAACTAATTAGAAGTGCATATTACAAATATAAAATTTTACTAAGTAATTTCTAATTCATTATGTAATAAGCAGGAGGAGTAGCTCCTAACTTAGTAGAATCAGATTTGTCCTTCTTCTAAAATACTACATGAACATAAATAAAAAAACCATTAATGGACAATAACTTAAGATGCATGAACAAATAATAGAAAATGTTCATAACTAAGGAGGTCCTTGCTTTTCTTCATTACAATTTCATTCATCATTAATGCCACCATTCGAAAACTAGAAATTTAGAAAATCTCTTGTAAGTAGAAAAAGAGAATGAATTTCAATTATTACTCATATCAAATGGAAGAGAGCCTAACTTAGACTCTTGTTTGTCCTTTTATATGTTGATAATATTTAAACTAAAATTTAGTCATTAATAATGAAAATTCTTCAAACATCTAAGTAATTAAATGAAAATAAAATATATAATAAATAAAATCTACAATGAAATAAAATGTTTCTTTGATCCTTTTAGAGTGAGCTCAATTATCTTAAGAACAAAGTGACAAACTATTCCATAAATTCATATACTACATTAAGGCAAATTATATCTAAAACTATATAAAGAAAACTTTATTCTATTCCATCATAAGTTAGGATACATGCTCCAAGAGTCCTCTCTTTGGAATGGAAGAGGTACTCCTATTTATACAAAAACACAAGCAACTAACTCATTAATGGAGATGCACTAATCCCTCCTAGATCCACAAATCCTTCATATGGTTACAACCAATATGAGACACATATTCCTTTATCCATGATTTTTCTCCATGATATATGCTTGACCCTTATCCCAAATCTCCTTCAAATCTTCAAGAGAATTCAAATTTAAGTCTTGGAACCTTCCAAATCACCTACAAATGTCACCAAACTCATTCCACCTTTAGGTATAAGAAAATACATGTTATTTTTCTAACTTTTAATCATAAATTCATTTTAAATACATGAAATAAATAACTTTGGAAAATGAAAATATGAACCCATATGGTAATGGAAATATAATGATAATGTGATGAAATGAGATGAAAAAATGAGGATAAAGGTGAAAATAGAGTGAAAGTGAATGTTAATTTGGTGGCCCAACATACCCCCAACTTAATTTATTGCATGTCCTCATGCAATCTATTGCATTGATTTACTTTAATCATGATTTGATCTTTTGAATTATCTTCCTTTTATATGAACTTTGGCTGATGTTAATCCTTCTTTTATCTTCTCACAATCATTTGATAACTTTGTTCCTTTTGGAAAATGTCATTTTGAAAAATATTTGGTTGCAACATATTGCTTTGGTTGGTTCTTGTGTGACAACCAGCTTTTATTAGTATTGGTTCTTGTGTAGCAATACTTTTGTTATTTTTGTGTTGCATCAAAATACTTTGAAAACATTCAATAAACCATTCATTTTATGATCATCATTTGCAAAACATGTAACATTTTGAATCATAATGCAATAGTAGTTGTTTAGAAAAGTATGTTGGTTCTGATGGCATGTGTATAAAGGACTTATGACATATGAAAGGTGATAATGGAATATGAATGTGATATATATTGCAAAATGTGAATATGAGGTATGAACATGAATTCCCCCTCCAATTAGAGATATGAATGTGAAAAATGAAGTGAGGAACTTTCCAAAGTTACAATTTTAAGCATCTTGAGCAATTTCCTAAATAAAAATTAGAAAACCAGATACCTTCACTTATCCTCAATGTACATGAGTTGTGGATGCTGAAGAGTGTGGTTGTTGATGTTGTTGGATCATGGAGTATGTAAACAAAAGAATCTGTATCTTCTTTTGTGATCTCTTTTCTGATGACAATGTTTGAATCTTTATTACTGCTATAACAAATTGATCTGCTGCAAACTATTAAAATGACATAGTCTTCAATCGTTACAACACCCGATGGTACAATTCTAATCACGCGAATAAATGTGTCAATTTCGAGCATGAAGAGAAGTCATTGGATTACTGACCATTGATGCATGTCATTAACCAATGTGAGGCAACTCACCATTAATGTCAATGAGTGCCAAGGTACCTAAGTACATCTTGTGTAGGGCGAATAGATGAGTTGATGTCGAGCCACTTGCATGATCCAACGATCAAGGGACATTGGTGTATTCCCATGATTGCTGGCGAGAGAGCCTGTCATTAAGGCATACAAGTCTCAAGGTACTACTAAGGACTCTAGTCTTGAACGTAGATAATGTGCTGATGTTGACAGGAAAAGACTTGTTAGGAGGGAGGCCTTGAGGAATCCTCATCATCTAACTTGAGCATGAAACAATAATTTTGAAGGATTATGGATGAGAAATTTTGCAGTGGATCAAAGTTTATTTGGAAAAATGAAAAGGAAATGGAATGAATCAGCTTTGTAGAGGAGTTGAATGTTTTTGTTGATGGGTTACAGGTTAGTGAAAGTGAGGCACGAAAATTAATATGAAGGAAAATGAACAATGGATCAAGGTTTTATTTGAAAACATGAAAATGAGAATGGAATGAAAATTTTATTGACTAAAAACATGAGAATGCAATGAAGACACTAGCATCTGAAAGGCATGCAAATGATGGATCTGATCTGACATCATATGCTCATGCATTGATGTTTCATCTTTGTTGTTGCTTTGATCATTTTCTTGTGAAAGAAATGTGGTCTTTGAGAGGCTTTTCAATTATTTGATAGATATGATGATATTCCCCCCCTTAGATTACCCAAAAGCATGTCCTCATGCTTGAAATGGGGTCTTTAAAAGACAATGTTTGCTTGTGGTCATTTTTTTATCTTGCTAGAACCTACAAAAACTTAGTACTTTTTCTGCAATGAAATGTAAGTTTATTATAAGGGAGAGATGATAAATCTCTCTATTTATGACATTTACAAAAAAAACTGAGACTTGGTACTAATAAACAAATTCATGAAAAAAAACTGAAAGAATTTATACCTGTGTCAAAACTAGTGACTCATTTTACTTGTTATATCTTGTCAGCAATTTATTAATTCTTTAAATGTTTCAAATTTTGATGATATATTTCTCATTATGTAGATATCATCGATATCTTTTCAACGACGCTTAAATTGTTGAAATCCGTTGTCGTATGAGAAAGTTGTGCTTATTTGAAATTTAGTTGAAACAATGAAGATTGTCATAAGGTTTCTCAGTTGCAGGATTGCGCTCTTCCTGCATTTAAACATCTTGTCTATCTTCTTTGGTTGAGCCATGACATAAAATTTTCCAGTTTGTGATGTCACACCTACAAGACTCAAAGAAACATGATCATATAAAAATATTTTATGAAGTGAAAACGCATGTCTATAGGATTCAATTTTCCATCTACAAGATTCTCTTCAAGGCATTTTGCAAAACAATAATCTTGTAGATGAAGCACTCTTATCGTTCTTCTTCTTGATCCATTTTCAGTGTTTGAAAATGAGCTGGCAGATGGAGGGTGACTGTGTAATAGTGATGTAGTAGTGGGTGACATGACAAATGGATGATGTGACATGTTGACTGTTTGACTGATGATGTGGTGATGAATGTGCAATATTGGCCAATGTTGTGCTGCCATGTGGTGGCAAAATTGTTGTTTAATTAATGTTGTATCAAAATTGTAGAATAATTAACAAATTCCAATCCCCTCAAAATTTGAAATCATGACCTCCACTTTGCAATTTGAATGACTTACCAATAGATCACAAATCACATTTATGAATTTAATGGACTTTTGGAAGTGTTAATTATTCTAAAAATGGAAATTGAAACAACCTCACAATTGACCAATCTAAATTGAGATTTTTTAGGAAAATATAATTCCAAAATATTTGCCAAATCATTTTTCATATCTTTTGAATTCATCGTTTCCAAGATTTTTAGGAAAATGGAATTCCAAAATATTTGTCAAATTATTTTTCACATATTTTGAACTCATCATTTTTCCCGAGAAAGTAGATTTTTTAACCATTTTTTATTCTAGAAAGTTTGGGAAATGTTTTTTTATATATATATATATATATATATAATATATATATATTATGCAAGTTATAAGCATGGAGAAAAAAACATTTTTGAAATTTTTCTGCTAAGATTTTTTTTTTAATATATATATATATTATAT
Source organism: Pinus taeda (assembly GCA_000404065.3). NCBI lineage: Eukaryota > Viridiplantae > Streptophyta > Pinopsida > Pinales > Pinaceae > Pinus > Pinus taeda. The sequence goes on along the minus strand of APFE030537391.1, from coordinate 125,673 downwards.
AATATTAAAACCAAATTTTATCTATAAAAGCTTGGGAAATGTTTATGAATATATATATATATATATATATATATATATATATATATAATTTCAAGTTGTAAGCATGAAGAAAGATCATTTCTGAAAATTTCTGTAGTAAGATTTTTTTTTTAATAATTTTTTTTTATTTAATTTATTAAAATTTTTATTTTTATTAATTTAAAATAAAATAAAATTTTTTGACTGATTTTTTTCTTTGCATCTTAGCAACGCCACTGTGTGGCTAGCCATGGTTCTGTGGGTAGGCCATTTGAGGGTCGTGGCCTTGGCCTTAGCTACTGGCTACATTTAATTGAAAACCTTTTTTTTCACGCAACCTCACAAATAAGGCTCCAGATAACCCCGAAAATCTATCAAACGGTTATGAATTTTGAAGAAATTTCACATGTTAAACATAATTCACCCCGTTTTGAGGAAAACACATGTTTTAGATTTTTGAGATTCATTTTCATTTTGTCACAACATGGATTTTAAAAATGATGTTTTTAACCTCTGTGAATTTGGCCTCTGCTCAGTAACTGCCAAGTGAAATTTGTTTTATTTTTTATTTTTAAATTAGGAGAATGCACAACTATCTTTCATTTTTTCAAAATGACACATAACATTTGCAACAATTTGTTTCATTGGCTTCCATGAATTTTTTTATTTGTTTACTTTATTCTCATTTTTGTTTTTGTGCTTTTTATTTATTTATGTTATTTCTTTGTTTTTTTATTGTTGTTTTGGTTTTTCATTTTATTTCAAATATGTTTAAATAAGCAATTTTTTTTATAAGAAAACAAATAATGAAGAGATTTTTTTTTTTAACAAAATATATACTAATATGAAAATTATTTTTCTGATTTTCCAGGTCAGACAAAGCATAGGAGGAGAACATAGTCAAGTTTTTATTAGTTGATTCATCTCTTAAAAATTTAGATGCAAAAAAAAATGAAAAGAATCGATCTCTTACGTAAAACTATCATTCTTCCACATTCGCTTGTGTTCTTTGTTCACAGTCGTTTGTTTTATTGCAAATTTTTCCTGCCAAGGGTTAGTAATTGGTGGTTCGTACTGCATCACAAAATCACAAATTTATCCTAAAAAACACAAAAACTTGTTTTTTTATTTGTTAGTCCTATTTTATTGAAAAAAATCAAACATTCTCTTAAGTATAAGAGAATTTCCAATGCATCCATTTGCGTAACAAGATCATGAGTAGACTCATATCCAAGTTTGAAAATTAAACCCTATTGAGTTCTTGGACATGATCATGAAGACTGACTAGTTGAAACCAAATTTGAATGTGATCTTTAGGTTTCTTATTTTCTTCAATTGTCATAGCACAAAGCTCTTCAGATCTTGTTTTTGTAAATGGATTGTTTGTTTTTGTTTTTTAATGAACCTTGATTTTAATGTTTTATGTTTTCTATATGAAAATGCAAATAAACTTAAATGAAAAATGCCTAAATGTATCTAACCCCAAATGAAAATGACCTTAAAAGAAAATGTTTCCTAAACAATCTTCCTAACCTAGTTACATCTAAGTTTTCTTCCCCGACAACGGTGCCAAAATGTTGGGTGATTTAATTGTCTATTAAATCTCTATTATTTAATTGTCAACACGGAGGTTTCGTAAAACTTAGAAGGAAACCAAAATATATGGGACCTCCAATGCAACTATAATCAAGTTTGGAAGATAAGTTATAGAAATTGAAGGGAATGCAATTATAAACTAATTAGAAGTTCATATTACAAATATAAAATTTAATTAAGTAATTTATAATTCATTATGTAATGAGCAGGAGAAGTGGCTCCTAACTTAGGGGAACCATATTTGTCCTATTTCTAGAATACTACTTCATAAATATAAATAAAAAATCATTAATGGACAATAGATTAATATGTATAAACAAATAATAAAAGATGTTCTTACTAAGGAGGTCCTTGCTTTTCTTCATTACAATTTCATTCATCATTAATGCCATTGTTGGAAAACTAGAAATTTAGAAAATCATTTGAAACTAGAAAAAGAGAATGAATTTCAATTATTACTCAGATCAAATAGAAGAGAGCCTAACTTATACCCTTGTTTGTCCTTTCATATGTTGATAAGATTTAAACTAAAATTCATTCATTAATAATGAAAAATCTTCAAGCATCTAAGTAATTAAATGAAAAATAAAATCTATAATGAAATAAAATGTTTCTTTGATCCTTTTAGAGTAAGCTTAATTTTTTTAAGAGCAAAGTGACAAACTATCCCATAAATTCATATACTACATTAAGACAATTTATATCTAAAACTACATAAAGAAAACTTTATTCTATTCCATCACAAGTTAGGATACATGCTCCAAGAGTTCTCTCTTTGGAATGGAGGAGGTGTTCTTATTTATACAAAAACATAAGAAAATAACTCATTAATGGAGATTTACTAGTCCCTCCTAGATCCACAAATCCTTCATATGGTTACGACCAATATGAGACACATATTCCTTTATCCATGATTTTTCTCCATGAGATATGCTTGACCCCTATCCCAAATCTTCTTCAAATATTCAAGAGAATTCGAATTTGAGTCTTGGAGGCCACATAAGAGTGTCTTGGAACCTTCAAAATCACCTACAAATGTCACCAAACTCATTCCACCTTTAGGTATAAGCAAATACATGTTATTTTTCTAACTTTTAATCATAAATTCACTTTAACTATATAAAATAAATAACTTTGGAAAATGAAAGTATGAACCCATATGGTAATGGAAATATAATGATAATGTGATGAAATGATGTGACAAAATGAGGATAAAGGTGAAAATGGAGTGAAGGTGTATGTTAATTTGGTGGCCCAACAAAGTGCATAGAAATTGCTAGTAAATCCCTGTGCAAACCCTGGAATAGATAAATTCGGTCCTCCAAAATACAATGCTTAGCCTTGTAAATCCCTAAGGAAAAACTCATCCTCCCTATGGATAATTCTCTACAAATTCTCTGGCCAAAACTCTAATGTCTAGTAGCTTTTCTCAGCCCATTTTAATTTCCTTTCTTTCCCTAAGAGAAGCATGCTCCAACAAGACATAGTATGTAATGTAGCTCCTAGAGAAATCTTGAGATGGACTCCTTATTACTCCCCTAGGGTGACACTTGAAGTTCATTAAAGGTAGAGGTGAAATTCCACTTGAAATTCTTGGTGCCAAACAACACTGTTCTTCTTGTGTTAAACAACCCCAAGAGAAGATGAAAGGTGAAATGTAATAGTCAAAAGATGATTAATAAATGAGTCCATCCTCCTTTTATAATTTCTCTACATGCTTCTAGAATCCCCTTTTAATTATTATTTTATTGGTGGGGGCCATTTTCCACTAAGTGACTTTTGCCTCCATTTTAGTAAAATAATAATTTGCCACCAATCTCCAATAAAATCATACTTGCAAACTTTCTCCAAAATAATATTTTGCCCTTTATTTAATATTACCATAATTATGCAAAATTCTCATACTCACAAAATTGGGGATATTACACAACATTTGCTTATGTGTTGACTTTATTGTTTCTCGAACTTCTTACATTTTCTCATGAACATCTGTAGTTGTAGCATCTTTTATGACATGTTGATCTTCCTTTACAACTATTTCTTCCCTTGTAGCCTCTTCTTTGCCTGTAACAAAAATATTTGTTGGTTCTTCAATTTGAATTCCTTCCTCTTCTTGAGAGATAAAGGGACAATTTGAAGTAATCTGTTTGAAATTAAATTGAAAGACCTCAAAATTTCTAAGTTCTTCTACCGAGATATTGACATGGAGACTCTTCTCCCTTAAGAATCCTTCAAAAACATTTTCTCTTAATTCTTGTAATTTGGCCCTTCCCTCAACATCTAATAGCTTTCCTCCCGCTGGAAATCATCAATGGCTTTGAAAACCTCATTGAAAGGAGGATCCTGATGTGTGAATATTTTAGCATAGCTTACTATTCTATAATGATTATCAACAATTCCATGGGGTTCATACTCATAATGAGGTAAAGAATAAATCCAAACATACTAGAGCTCCTCTAATTCTTTGAACACATGTCCCCGGTATCTGATATTTATTTCTCCAAATTTAATTAGAAACGCTGGTCAAATTTTCTTTTGCAGCTTGCTCATTTTCTGAGCTTCGTTGTACAAAGCAACCTGATTTTCTACTTCCCTTAAATAAATTATTTCGTGAATGTATCTGGGTAAAAGGTGAGTACCAACCTCACTGCCATAGACTCCTATGTAAGAAAATAGTTCTTCTACAAACCAATAGCCTATTGACTCTAGGCCTTCTTTGAGATTTTCACTGACCCTAGGAGGGGCTTTATGAAAAATAATTTCATGAAGAGAAATCATAACATAATTATAGATATCATAAAGATGGAATTTGAAATCAATTTCCGAAAGGATTGGGGCATAATTTTGAACGGGTTGTTGTTGATTAGCTAGATAATTCCATTTCATTAGGGGAAATGGGACAAAAGCAATAATGATATCCATTAGGAAAGCAAACATACCAAACATCTGTTTGTAGCCAGGAGGAGATAACAATGATAACTTCAAAGCATCTGTGATGTTTTGTGATAAAGCATCAAACCAATTAAGACGCTTTGAATCATTAAGGATACTACTAATTATGGGAATCCATTTCATTTTACAATCGTTTAAATCCTTTTCTCCATACAGGCAGGTTAACAATTTGATAACAAATCTAGCGAGTTCTCAAAAATGGAAATGGGATATTGTTTGGAAGATTTGAGTTTAAACCCTTATTCTCCTTCTTCTCACAACCAGCTTTACATCACTTTGTCATAATTCTGCTTGCATGTTTTGAAAACATTGTTTCAGAAATTATTGAAGAATTTAATATCAAGAAGGATTTCAGGGGAACTGAGCATATAAATGGCAGACAAGACTTCTAGTTTCAAAAAGTCTATAACATTCTTGTTATGGTTTGACACAGTGCGTGTTGGGATATCCACATGTGCGACAATCCTTGAAATCGTATCATAATAATGGAATATCTGAGCCCTAGCAGCTACCCAATGCAATTTGTTTTTTCTTAATTCCTTCCAAAAGATTATTTTTTGATTGAGAAGCTCTTGTAATTTTCAACTAATCTCTATTCTCAAAGAAATCAGAAATCTCGTCTGAGTTCATCATATTCGCTTTCTGAGTTTTGTAAGTGGAGTAAAAAATTAGGGATGGGTTGAAGTTATATTCCTCAGGTTCTGTATTTTCCACTTATTTTGACTTTCCTTTTATATTCTCCACTACTTGTCTAGTTGTAGGCGCTTTTCCCTTCTTTGCCATTTTATGGCCTATGAACAAAAAAAGAAAAAGTGATTTTATATTTGGTAAAAATTTCTAAAATAAGCCCGAAAAATCCTCTTAGAATACGATTTTACCTAAACAAAATCGTTGAAACTCAGTCTTTTTCTTCCTATAATCCAAATTTCTCTAAAACAGTCTTAACAGTTTTAAACAACATACAAGCTATAAATGAGTTAGGAAGTTATGAATTTTGATTAAAAATCGGAGAACACATAAATTAATTCATATGACTTGATTATTAATGCTATGCAATTCAACTGTTTTCTTCCTCAAAACGAGACAAAGCAAGAGAATTTTAATCTCAAAATGAGATAAAAATCGTTTAAACAAGAAAAGCGGAAAACCAAGTCTCAAATCAGTTTATTGATAATCAAGAAAAAAAAAATAATTATGCAAATCGATAAAATTAATATTTATTAGATGGTCAGATAGTCAAGAAGTCGATTAATTGGATGGTCATTTATTTTCTTAATGAGTTATACTTACCTCTGACCTTGACTTCCATGAAGTTGGTGATACTGAAAGGCCAGATGGTGAATGATAGTTGGGAGGTCGAATAGTCAGGAAGTCGAGTGATCAGGATTCCAATATGATTGGGAGAGATTAGAAGTCGCCCTGACTTTGCAGTTGGTAGGTTGGTGTCAAGATTATGAGATTTAATGATTCATGTAAAAACATAATCCAACCTCTGAATTGTTAAGTTTTTTTTTTTTTTTTGATATTTTTAAGGAAAAAAAGAAAATATTATATATGGACCTTTTTCCTTTTTTTATTCTTTTACAAAAACACAAAAAGGAGGGTTGTTGTAATCCTAACAACATGACTCATGCCAGTGCACTCTCTTGGGGGCTATCTCTACTACATAATCTTTATTGATGACTTCTCCATGAAGACATAGATATTATACTTGAAGCATAAGGATGAGGCTTTTGATATGTTTAAACACTTCAAGGAACTAATAGAAAATCAAACAGGGAAGAAGATCAAGGTTTTCAGGTTTGAAAATGGCGGAGAATATACTTCTAATGAGTTTATTTACTTTTGCAAGAAGGTTGGAATAAAAAAGGAAACTATTGTAACTTATAATCCCGAGCAGAATGGAGTGGCTAAAAGAAAGAACAAGTTCATTGTGGAAGTTGCTTGAGATATGTTGCATAATCAAAATATGCCTAAGTTCCTCTGGGGAGAAGCTACAAATACATCAGTCTATGTATAAAACAAGGTTCCTCGTCAATCTTTGGATAACAAAATCCCGAAGACGTGTTCACGGGTGTGAATCCAAACATTGGATATCTTAGGATTTTGTTGCGCCATATATTTTCATGTTGAAGGATAAGAGGAATAAGCTAGAAGCCACCGAAAATAAAGGTACATTTTTTTAGATATTGTGAAAACTCTAAATCCTTTAGAATATATATATATATATATATATAGTCAAAGGAAAATCAAGTTTATAAGGGATGTAACCTTTGATGAAGATGTTTCCCTTCGAAAGTAAAGGGACCTTTATCTACCTCCTACTGTTGAGAAGGTTGATGATGACATAGACCTACTAGAATGTCTTTCTATGCAAAAATATGAGAAGGATATTTTTTATGATCCCATGGAGCTTATGGACCCCTTGGATTCTCCTCCAAGTGATCCCCCAGCCAGGAAAAGACCCCTTTGGCTTCATGATACATTACATGATGCTAAGAAACATGTCGCTAATAGAGGTACCTTTAGAAAAATAAAGATTACATGTCAATATAAAGGGTACGTTGTAGTGATGAGCACTATCATCTAGGATGAGCCTCCCACCTTTGAGGAAGTTGTGAAAGAGCAAGTTTGGAAGGATGCCATGGCTTAAGAGTATGAATCCATTATTATGAATGATGTATGGGATGTCATTCTAAGACATAAAGCAAAAATTTTTGTGACTTTGAAATGGCTATACAAGATCAAGCACAAAGCTGATGGGACTATTATGAAGTATAAAGCAAGGTTCATGGCTAGATATTTCTCCTAGAAAGAGGGAGAATATTATGATGACATTTTTTCACTTGCCTCCGGCAATACTACTATTCAATTAATTTTTTCCCTCACTACTATTCAAGGATGGACTCTTCACCAGATGGATGTGAAGACTGCATTTCTTCATGGCATACTAGAAGAAGAAGTATATGTTGATCGGCCTCAGGGATTTTAAGTGAAGGACATGAAGAATCATGTTTGCAAGTTGAAGTAGGCATTATATGGTTTAAATAATGCCCTCAAAACCTGGTATGCCCACATTGACAGTTACCTAGTGAAGCTTGGATTCACAAGAAGCAATTTTGACATAAGCCTCTACTTCAAAGTGGTCCAAGGTATGCCTTTGATTTTTGTTTTATATGTTAACGATCTATTTTTGAAAAGTAGTGAGCCTTTGATGTTCAAGTGCTTCTGATTTTGAAATTAAGGATATTCGTTTGATGCATTACTTCCTAGGAATAGAGGTGTTTCAAAGACCCAATGAGATTTTCCTTTCTCAAGGAATATATGTCGTCAAATTGTTGGAAAGATTTTGAATGGTAGAATGCAAGTCCTTGGCAATAGTCATGTAGATAAACTTCAAGAAATTGTGTGGAGTTGTTGTTGGACCTAATTTGGCGAATCATTTGGAGTATCGATAGTTGATTGGGGCATTGATGTTCCTTGTGTTGGACACAGATTGTCATTGATGTCAATATGGCAATATTAGAGGAGCAGATGGAGCAGAAAGGAGCAGACAGAGCCACTAGAGGAGCATGAAGCAAACAAAGCCATTGGGAGCAGAAACTCATATTATATATATATTATATATATATATATATATATATATAATATATATATATATATAGTATATATATATATATATTATATATATATATATATATATATATATATATATTATATATATATAATATATATGTATATGCATTTAAACAATGTTTACGGGTCATATATGCCACAGATAACACTACACGAGCAAGAATGTCAAAGAACGTGAGCTGATTACACTATAGGGAGCTATCGGCTGCCAAAAACCCATATATGTATGCTTTAACACTATCAACAGATATATATGCATTTGCACTATTGGCAGAGTGGAGCTATCGGTGAATACTCTATCAGAGGAGTAGAGCCATCGCATATGCCAAGAGTAAGGAGCATAAGCAGAGCATAAGTGGAGCAATATATATATATATATATATCTATATATATATATATATATATATATATATATATATATATATAGCAGAGCATATAAACAAAGCTAAAAACAACGGAGCAATACATATATCGCAATTTCAAAAGGGTTGTCACCCCCGAAACCCTCTGATTGTGATAATAAATGCGCGGGCCCATGGAACCATTGCAATACATTGAAATTTACTATTGCGTCTACTACGTCGGGATTATGTATCACAAGAGGTTAAGGCCCTACCTCATTAAAACCTTCGATTGTGATAAAGTATGTGGACCCACTACGACAGTGTAATATAACTTAATATGATCGTATCCGTCGCATATTGCAAGCCGTAAAGCCTTGCCACATTGGAACCGCCGATTGTGATAAGGTTATGGACCCGATGGGCATATTAACTATGGTTTAATACCATATCGCATCCGGTCCATTGGAGTAGTGGAGGATCGGTCGTCAGCCATTGGCGATGCCATGGTCTCGACATAGAAAGGACCTCCGAGAGTCACGAATTGCCAATTGCTATTCAAGCGCGGACTCGATACAGAAATAGATGCATGTGTAATATATCCTGAAGTTCACCCTTTGGTATTTTCAATTGTTTCACCCATGTTTCCTGTGTAATCGAGTCTTTTGGCCTGCGTGGGGTTTTTAGGATGAAAGGCCTATGATAACTGCTCCGATGATTTAGGAGTTTGAATGTTAGTTAATTGGGGTGCATCATGGCGATGGAGATTGTGATTGGGGTATAAAACTTAAAAACTCTGTGTATGCCTGCAATCATCGTCAAAAGGAGCATTTTTATAGTTAACCAGGAAGATGTGTTGTCTGTGGATTATTTGGATTTCTCTAATGAATCTACGTGTCCCCAGAAGAGTCAGTGAACTTGCACAACACAGAGGAAGCCACAACAACTGAGGAGGAAGCCAAAGAGGTGGTGTAAGTGGAAATGAATGGACAGAGACATGGGGAATGAATAAAATAGAAAAACAAAGAAAAGCGGTAGCTATTTTTGTGAATAAAAAGAGTGAGAGGCAGTAGAGGTAGAAGAGGCAGGAGAAGCAGGAGAAAAGGAGTGAAGGAGAACCTCAACAAAACAGAGATCAACAACATAACATTTTATACCAGGTTTGGGTTGGAGCCTCAGAACTGAACAATATTGAAATCCTTGGGGGTTGGTGCTCCTAAGTGCAAAACCATTGCAGAAGAGAGTTGGTGCTCTAGAGGTTGGAGCTTGGAGCTTAGAAACTAATCACAACCAGATATATACTTATATTGTATTTATTTCATTGCGCTGTTTTGTGTTAATAAAAGCATTAATTCCAGTTATCTATATTTGTGTTTCATATATATGTGTGTGTGTGTGTGTGTACTTTTGGTAACAACAAGAACAACAGAAAAAAGAAATATTGATTCACCCCCCAAGTATTTCCAACAATTGGTATCATAGCAGGCTTCTTCATACTAGCCTAACAGCTTGAAGAAGGATCCATAGCCATGATGAGAAATCACAAAGCATCAGGAAGACCTCCTTTGTTCGATGGCACTAACTTTGGTTTCTCAAAAAAAAGAATGACCTACTACTTATTGTCCCTTAGACCAGAAGTCTAGCATTTGTTCAAAATGAATACCAAATGACTACCACTCTTCCAACAGATCAAGATGAGAGGAAAGCCTACATCGCAAATGCAAAAGCCTTGAACTCCATCACTAGTGGAATCACTGATTCCGAGTTTACAAAAGTCATGCACTATACCTCTGCCAAAGAAATGTGGGAGAAGCTAGTTGGCTTATACGATGGAGACTCAAAATTCAAGAAGGAAAAGATTCAAACTCACAGAAGACAATTTGAAAGTCTGAGGATGGAAGATTAAGAAGATATTGCAAAATACCTCCTCCGAGTAGCTGAAGTGGTCAACTCCCTGAAAGGATTGGATGAAAAAATTGAACAAAGTATGATTGTTCAAAAGGTATTAAGATCTCTTCTAGACAAATTTGACTCCAAAATAAGTTCCATAGAAGAAGCAAAGGATCTAGATACCCTCAAAATGGATGAACTCCATGGAATTCTCACTACCTATGAGATGAGGAAAGGTGGCCCAAGCTCCAAAGATGCAGCATTCAAGGCCTCAAAGTCAGAAGGGGAAAGAAAGGAATGACTGTAGTGATGAGTCCGATGTGGAATCCGAATTGGCTCAATTTGTACGAAAGCTGAAGAAAGGATCTAAGCTTCAAGGCAAGCACCCTCTCATCTATTTTAAATGTGGAAAAATAGGTCATTATGCAACAAAATTTCCTCATAAACATGATAGTGATGATGAAGGAAATTCTAAAAGAATGGCACAAAAAAGAAAGGGTTCAATAAGAAGAACTTCTTCTCTAAGCAAGATGAGTCTGATAAGGATGAGTTTATGGTCATCAAAAAGAAATAAAATGAGGAAAGTGACCATGATGAAAGCCAAGAAACATTATTCATGGCATTCACAAATGATGATGACTCAGGGCTAGAAGGAAATATAGATGAATTGTTAATAAGTGCCATTGAAGAAAATGATAAAATACATAATAAAATCATTTCTCTCAAAGTGGAAAACAAGGAAACAAGAAGTAGAGAAGATCTCTTGGAAGCAAAGCTAAAAGTAAAAAGAAGAGACCTGTGAAGAACTTGAAGTCGAAATAGTGTCTCTGAGAAAGGAGTTGGAGCAAATTAAAAAGGGCTGTAAAAGCTCTCAAATACTTGAGACTATTCTAAAAAGTCAAAAACCTCAACATGACAAGTCTGGAATAGGTTTCAAAGGAGGATCCTCAAGCACTAAGAATAGTGTGAAAAGCTATGTCGATGCACTTTCCTGCAATCCAAAAGAAGAAAAAGTATGTTATCAAAAGAGCATCCCAGATCCAAAGAATGAAGAGAGAATTACTCCAAAGAAGAATGTGGAGTCGAATCATGGACACTACATCAAATAAAAACCTGTACTCCACCAAGGGCCCATCTCAAATCCAAAGAATGAGGGAGGAGTAATTCCCAAGAAGGAAATCGACTCAAATCATGGTTGCTTCAACAGGTACAAAACCATCTTTCTTGGACATTGTTTTCGCTGTAAAAACTTCAGTCATCACGCCAGACATTGCATGGCTCGCAGAAGTGAAACGCCAAAGCTAAAGGATCGAATAATCAATTAATATGCCCCCAAAAGGCAAGGACAAATCAAAACCTTTAATTCATTTTATCCCTTGACCAAATTTGATATGATTTTCTCATTTTGCTACAGTAATGGACACTAGGAACAAGACTGCCCACTCAAAGGAAGAAACATGAGTAACAAGAATTCTAGCATGGATAAATGCAACCTGGCTATATATTCTAAAAATAATGGAAATCATTGGTTTGTGGATAGTGGGTGCTCCAGACGCATGACAGGAGACAAAAGGAAGTTTGTCTCATTGAGCAAAAAGGAAGGGAATGTGTCCTTTGGAAGTGGATCTGGCAGAATTGTAGGAAAAGGAATTGTTACTCTGATCAATGGAAAAGGAAAATCTCAAGATTCTCTGCTAGTAGATGGTTTGAAATACAATCTCTTGAGTGTCAGTCAAATCTGTGATTAAGGACATAAGGTTGTCTTCAACACTAAAGACTGTGAAATAAGGAACTCTTCCTCAAGGGAACTTGTGGCAAAAGGGGTTAGAACACCAGACAAAATTTACATTCTGGACAAGATTCAAGTAAAAGAATGTTATCTGAGTCAGACATATGAAAGTTGGCTGTCGTACAAGTGACTTGGACATACAAGCTTTGAAAATCTGATCAATATTAGCAAGATTAGAGTTGTACAAGACATCCCAAGGTTGGTCAAACCAAATCAAGGAGTATGTGGTCCATGTCAACATGGAAAGAAAACCAGAACTAGACACAAAACAAAGGAGTTCTTTGCATCAAAGCCCTTGGAGATCATCCATGCTGATTTGTGTGGACCAACTAGAAATCAGGCACTCCAGGGAGAAAGGTACTTTGCGTTATTTGTTGATGACTATACTAGAATGATGTGGATATATTTTATAAAGTATAAATCTAAAACTTTTGAGTGTTTTAAGAATCTAAAAGCTCTTGTAGAAAATGAAAAATATTCAAAAATTAAGTTCCTCGGAACAGACAGAGGGGGAGAATTCACATCAAATGAGTTTAGTGAGTTTTGTAATATTCATGGAATTAAAAGGGAATTCTTTTCTACCAGAACACCTCAGAAAAATGGGGTATTTGAAAGAAGAAACCGAACAGTCCAAGAAATGGCAAGAACAATGTTATTAGCAGTAGACTTGCAGCCAAAATTCTGGAGAGAAGCAATAGGGACGACCGTCTATACATTAAATCGAACTCAATTAAGACCAAACTGTGAAAAAAATCCTTATGAGTTGTGGAAAGGAAAACCAGCTTCAGTAAAGTAATTCAAGTTCTTTGGAAGCAAGTGCTTCATAAAAATCAATGATGGCTCACCAGGAAAGTTTGATTCTTCGGTTGATGAAGGGATATTTCTTGGATACTCTACATGGAGCAAGGCGTACAAGTGCTACAATTTTCGACTGAAGAAAATAGTGGGAAACATTGATGTAAAAGTTGATGAAGACCTTCCAGAAAAAGAAATTGAAGGACATGAAGATGATATTCTGATTGAAGAAGAATAACCTGAAGAACAAGAACTTGAAGAACAAGAAATAGATGAGGAAGAAGAAGAATACGAGAAAGAACCACCTCATACCCATTCAAAGATAAGGTTTATCCAGAAATATCATCCAGAAGAGAAGATTATTGGCGATAGAGATGAAGGGATGCAAACCCGAAGAAGGGTGACCATTACAACAAAGAGAAATGTTATTTCTCTTCTATCTATGGTTGAACCCGAAACATTTGCAGAAGCAAGGAAGGGTCCTCATTGGGTAAAAGCCATGGAAGAAGAAATGTCCCAAATTGAGAAAAACGAGACATGGGAGCTGGTACCTTGTCCAAAGGACAAAAACATAATAGAAAACAAATGGGTTTTCAAAAATAAAATGAATGAAGAAGGACAAGCTATTAGAAACAAGGCAAGGCTTGTCTACAAAGGCTATTCACAAATTGAAGGAATTGACTTTGATGAGACATTTGCACCAGTAGCTTGTATGGAAGCTATCAGGATGTTCTTGGCATTTTCTTGCTCAAAAGGATTCAAAATCTATCAAATGGACGTGAAATCATCGTTTCTAAATGGGGAACTCAAGGAAGAATTCTACATGGAGCAGCTAGAAGGGTTTGATCTAATAGAAGGAAAGGACTTAGTCTGTAAGTTGAAAAAGGCTTTGTATGGGTTGAAACAAGCTCCTAGAGCTTGGTATGCAAGATTGGATCATTATCTACAACAAAAAGGATTCAAAAAGGGAGTGGCTGGAAGTAATCTATACATAAAGACAAATGAAGGTAAGTTATTAGTTACTCTTGTTTATGTCAATGATATGATTTTTGCTAGCAATAATTATGAAATGAGCCGTGAATTTTCTCAAAACATGTCAAAAGAGTTTGAGATGTCAATAATAGGATAGTTATCTCACTTCCTTGGACTTGAAGTATCTCAAACTAGAGTAAGACTGTGTATATCTCAAAACAAATATCTAAAAGACATGCTCAAAAGATATGGAATGAAGGATTGTGCACCCATGAATACACCTATGACCACAAACTACAAATTGAGCAAATATGATGACTCCCCTCCAGTAGATGTAACTCATTACAGGTCAATAATTGGAGCCCTTCTATACTTAATAGCTACAAGACCAGACATAATGCAGGTAGTAGGAATGGTGGGAAGATTTCAATCTTCTCCCAAACAATCTCATTTATTAGCTGTAAAAAGAATTCTCAGATATCTGAAAGGAACTCCTTATTTCGGTCTTTGGTACCCAAAAATCTCAACACTGACTGTAACTGCATACATTGATGTTGATTGGGATGGAAGTATAGATGATTGGGAAAGCACTAGTGGAAATGTGTTCTTCCTAGGAGACTGTTTAGTATCCTGGCTTAACAAACAACAGTCATCCATGTCATTATCCATAGCCGAAGCCGAGTATATTGTTGCAACAGACTGCTGTACTCAAATACTATGGATGAAGGACGCTCTAAAATATGTCAACATATGTATAAATCAACCAATTACCATCTATTGTCTAAAACACAAGTGCTATCAGCCTCAGCAAAAATCCAGTGATGCAATCAAGGACCAAACACATACCAATCAAGTATCATTTCCTCTGTGACCAAGTAGCTGAAAAAACATCACCCTGGAATATATCAGTTCTAAGGAGTAGATAACTGATATTTTCACAAAATATCTTCCTCGAGAAGCATCTGAACATCTGCGTCAAAAGATGGGGATTATCTCTTTATCATCACTCAAGTTCATTCATAAAGATATAGCAGGACAAAGGGAGAAATTTGACAGGGGGAGTCCATATGCATTCCTTTTCCATTGATGTCAAAATGGGAGAGCAGAAGAATATTGCCATCAATAAAAAAGGGGGAGATTGTTGGACATAGATTGTCATTGATGTTAATATGGAAATATTAGAGGAGCAGACGAAGCCAAGAGGAGCAGACAGAGCCACCATAGGAGCACGAAGAAAACAGAGCCATTGGGAGTAGAACTCAGATATATATATATATTATATATCTATATATATATATATATATATATATATATATATAATATTATATATATATATATATATATATATATATTATATATATGTATGTTATTATGTATGTATGTATGTATGTATGTATGTATGTATGTATGCATTTAAACAGCGTTCGAGGGTCATATATTCCACAGATAACACTACGGGAGCAAGAATGTCAAAGAATGCAGGCTGATTACACTATCGAGAGCTATTGATGGCCAAAAACCCATATATGTATGCTTTAACACTATCGGAGATATATATGTATTTGCACTATCGACGGAGTAGAGCTATCGGTGAATACTCTATCGGAGGAGTAGAGCCATCACATACACCAAGATTAAGGTGCATAAGTGGAGCAATATATATATATATATATATATATATATATATATATCTATATATATATATATATATATATATATATATATATATATATATATATAAACGAAGTTAAAATAGTGGAGTAATATATATATAAACAACAGAGCATATAAACAAAGTTAAAAATAGCGGAGAAATATATATATCACAAGTTCAAAAGGGCTTTCACCGCAGACCCATGGAACCATTGCAACACATTGAAATTTACTATCGCGTCCACTACGTTGGGATTATGTATTGCAAGAGGTTAAGGCCCTGCCTTATGTACAAATATAACTTAATATATGATTGCATTCGTCGCATATCGCAAGCCGTAAAGCCTTGCCACATTGGAAGCATCGACTACGATAACATTGTGGAGCCGAAGGGCATATTAACTATGGTTTAATACCATATCACATTTGGTCCATCAGATTAGTGGAGGATCGACTGTCGGCCATCGGCGATGCCATGGTCTCGACATATAAAGGACCTCCAGGAGTCACGAATTGCCGATTGTGATTTAAGCGTGGACCTGATACAGAAATAGATATAGGTGTAATATATCATGAAGTCTGCCCTTTGGTCTTTTCGACTGTTTCGCCCATGTTTCCTATGTAATCGAGTTTTTTGGCTTGCGCAGGGTTTTAGGCTGAAAGGCCTATGATAACTTCTTTGATGATTCAGGAGGCTGAACATGAGTTAAATGGGATGCATCTTGGCGATGGAGATTACGATTGGGGCATAACACCTCCTTTAAACTGAAAAACTTTGTGTACGCCTGCAATAATTGTTAAAATGAGCATAATTATAGTTAACCGGGAATATGTGTTGTCGGTTGATTATTTGGATCTCTCTAATGAATCTATGTGTCCTCAGAAGAGTCGATGAACTTACACAGTGCAGAGGAAGCCACAACAACCGAGGAGGAAGCCCAAGAGGTGGTGTAAGTGAAAACGAATGGACAGAGGCATGGGGAATGAATAAAACGGAAAAACAAAGGACAACGAGAGTTGTTGTTTTTGTGAATAACCATAGTGAGATGAAACAGAGGTATTAGAAGCAGCAGAGGCAGAAGAGGCAGGAGAAGCAGGAGAATAGGAGTGAAGGAGAACCTCAACAGAGCATAGATCAACAACATAACAATTTGTACCAGGGTTGGGTTGGAGCCTCAGAACTGAACAAGATTGAAATCCTTGGGGGTTGGTGCTCCTAAGTGCAGAACCATTGCAAAAGAGAGTTGGTTGTCTAGAGGTTGGAGCCTCACTATAGTCCAAGTTGGAGCTTGGCAACTAATCACAACCAGATGCATACTTATATTGTATTTATTTCATTACACTGTTTTGTGATAATAAGAGAATAATTATATATATATCATATATATATATATATAATATATATATATATATATATTATATATATATATATATATATATAATATATATATATATATATATATATATATATATATATATATATTATATATATATTATTATATATATATATATATATATATTTGTGTGTGTGTGTGTGTGTGCTTTTGGTAACAACAAGAACAACAAAAAAAATAAATATTGATTTACCCCCCATCTCAGTATTTCCAACTCGTCCAAACATATGTTTTGCAGTGAACACTTACATTCAATTCATGACTGAGCCCCTTCATGCACAGTGGATTGCTGCTAAGCACACTCTAAGATATTTGCATGACACAATTAACCTTGGTATGAGATATACTACTAGAGATGTATAACTTCATGGGTACATTGATGCTGACTAGGCTGGAAATACTATTGATAGGAAGAACATGTCTGGATATTGCTTTAGTTTTGGTTTCGACATGATATCTTGGATGAGTAGGACACAAAAGTCAGTAACTTTGAGCACGACAAAGATAGATTATATTGTTGCTAGCATGGCTAATTGCGAGGCAGTATGGTTGAGGAATCTATTTGGATAGTTGTTTGAACAGGTTCTTGACACAACAACAATATATTGTGACAAAAAGAGTGGGATATGATTAGTAGAGAATCCCTCGTTTCATGATAAGTCTGAGCATATTGAGATCATGTATCACTACATTTAGTATATGGTGTTGAGCCCCAGAACTACCTCTTTTCTACATACTTTTCTAAACCTTTTCTCTTCCATTTTCCCACATCAGTGCCTCATAAGTTATCAAATGTTGTTACATATTCATTCTAGGAGTGGATTTAAGTTGTTTTAAAACTATATTCTTGTGTGTGCTATTTGATTTAGATTTTGTTCATCAGCTACTGAATGTAACCACTTTCCATAGCTAACTCGCAATTCCGCAGTTGTTTTCATTGCTCTGTAGGTTACATATTTCGATAGGAGAAACGAGGCACATGGGTAGTTCAGAAATGATCCATACATGGACAAGGTCCTATCTGTTTAGCCGAATTCATGAAGAAAGGAATTGGTCAAAGGATGGTCAACAAAAGAGTCCTACGTCAATTAAGACTCTGTTCTAGTACATGAAAAAGTCCAGAACCGTTCTTGGGTTCATGGATCCATTTTTGCCATCTGAAGACCGTCTCCATGACACAATCTAACACCCACCTTTCGTAGATTTAATGTTTATGACAACCAAGAGGCTAAATTGTCGGATTCTGTCCTATTCACGTGTCCTCTGCTGAGGATTTTTCTCCAAAAGATAGTTATCTATTTCTCCTATAAGTATATGCATTTGCAATGAAAGTAGTTAGTCTTGATGCTGTAACGAGAAGACATATTCTCTGTTTTGCAATACAAAAACTATGTTTTCTTATGACTATTTAAAGCGTAGTTTTGAGGTGACAACGTATTAACCCAAGGCTATGCAGAGGGCCCCTGCTGGGTAAGGTTTTTCTTTTAGTTTTTGTATATTTTTTCATGCATGTTTTCTTTTATTTTAACTATACATTTCTCAGTGTGTTCTGTTCATGGTATTAATCATTTTGTTCCTATATATATTTTTGCAGCATTGTTATATTTTCCACTAACACTGATCAGTGCATTTCAGGATAGGTTATGCTCGAGCTTTTTAATATAGTTTTTACATCAAGTAGTGATATGAGACTTGCTTCCTTTGCTGTACTTTAGCTTTTAATTCCAGTTGTCATGCTTGAGATTTGTTTACTGCTTTTAGCTAGTTTAGATATCAATTTCTTCATGCTACATGAATTTATCTCTGGTGCCCTTAGCTTAACCCCATTTTAGAAGCTAATTGGCGAGCTATCAGATTGTAGGTGAAGTAATTTGATTTTTCTTTTATTAGCTTGCAAATAGACAGTTTAGATATCAGTTCTTTATGCTACATGAAATTATCTCGGGTGCCTTTAGCTTAACCCTGTTTTAGAAGTTAATTGGCGAGCTATCGGATTATAGGCGAAGTAATTTGATTTTTATTTCATTAGTTTGCAAGTAGATAGTTTAGATATTAGTTCTTTATGCTACATGATGTTATCTCTGGTGCCTTTAGCGTAACCCCGTTTTAGAAGTTAATTGGTGAGCTATCGGATTGTAGGTGAAGTAATTGATTTTTCTTTCATTAATCTGCAAGTAGATAGTTTAAATTTCATTCTTTCATGCCATATGAAAATATTCCTGGTGTCTTTAGCTTAACCTTGTTTTAAAAGTTAATTGACGAAATATTGAAATTATGGGTGAAATCAGTGACTAGTTTCCAACTTCTCTATTTTTGGTTTTGAGTGCAGCGGTTTAGATTTTATTTATGTAATTAGATGGAAAGCAGAGACAGTAACCTCATGTTCAGTACTTCATCTTTTGCTTGATTTAAGTAGCTGCATGTTTACACTTTTGTTCAATTTTTGATTTTATAAATAGCATGTTTTGAGATCTCTGAAGTGCTAAGTTTGGAAATTACCATAAGAGGCATAAACCTTGTCTTAAATTCCACATCCATACTTGACCTTTAAGAGTATTCTTAAGACCTTAGAATAGGATTTCCATTTGCATTAGACACTTTAGGAGACCAGCAAGGACAAAACCCCAAAAACAAGATAAAAACTGAAAACAACAAAGTAAGAAAGAGGTTGTCTTGCACATACAGTGCACCACACTTCATTAGTTTACGATTCTCGGATTGATAATTTATGTAGCAATTTAGGACACACTAAATTGACTAAACGTTTTGGTGCCATTACTGGGGAAGTGTAACTAGGTAGCCTATCTCTTACATTAAAAAAAAAAAGGGAAAAATTGATAATTGCTTGAAGTATGCTCTCCTTTTTCACCTAGTGTTATCTGGAGGATCAGAAAAGAGAGTTATTAGTTTAATAATTTCTTGAGTATGTTCTCTTCTTGCACCTTGTGCGATTTGCAAGATCATAAAAAGGATTATTAGCCTGATTAAAAAAAATCATTAAAAATAAAGAAAATGACATGCATAGAGCAAGAGATTCTAGGGGAAGGTTTATAGCTAGGGCCAAAAGTTCAATTTTTACAACTCCAACTACTTCAAGGCATAGACAAGATACACCTCCATTGCAGACTCATACTCCTAGCCTTAGGATAACTGTAATTCAAGGGGAAACAACTAAATTAGAAGATTCTCCCACACTATCTACTAAATCTGACCTAGGAGAAGAACACTTCTTCACCTCTATAGGGGAACATATTGCAGTAAAAGAAGTAGAATCACCCAGAGAAGAAGAAGAGGTGGAGACTCTCTCTCATCAACCATTAATAGAAGAACTAGAAGACCCTGATGAAACTATCATGGCAGAAGAAGTTCTAGATGGATAATATCCACCATTTGGAGGAGGGGGTAGAGGTAGAGGTAGAGGAAATAATGGAGGTGGTGGTATAGGTAACAGTGGAGGAGATAGAGGTAATAATGGGGGAAATAGAAGAGGAGATAACTCATTTGGATTCCCTATAGTCGATGATGAAAGCCATACAAAAATGAAAAAAATTTCACCATCTGTCCTCCCAAACTTTTATGGATTGCGAAGTGAGGATCCTGAGACATTTCTATTTGAGTTTGAAGTCTTATGCTGAACCTATGACTATCTAGAAGACTCTCAAAAACTCAATCTGTTTCCTTCAACAATGAAAGGGGCTGCTCTAAAATGGTTCATGGGATTAGTCACTCAATCTATTAGGACTTGGAATGATATGAAGCAAACATTTTTGGATAGATATCTGGATTATTGTATGCCCACTAATCATAACGATGAGGTATTCAAGATGATGCAAAAAGAAGATGAGAACTTGGAGGATTTACTTGAAAGATTTCAATACAACTTAAAGTGAAAATGAGCAATTTAGACGAGGAAACCTTGAAAGCCCTTCTATTGAAAGCCATTAGAGATGAATGGATAGATATTTTAAACATGATGGGGAAGGGAGACATTTCTCAACTTCCACTACATGACATAGCAGAACTATGTGTCTATCTCTCAAGGGGAAAATTTAAAACTGGAAAAGGGCCAAAAGATCCTTCTCTTATTAAAGCAAACAAATCTGCAACTGGATCAATAAGTAGGGCAAAGACTGGCAATATTCTTGATGAATTCAAAATTGACATTCTAGGGAGTCTTAGTGAACAGCTAGACACCCTTAAAATTCAAAACAAGTAGAAAACAGAAGCTGATGCCTTAGCCATCTTTTGCCCAAAATGTAGAAAGAAACATGCTCTAAGGGAATGTCCCTTGGTTGCAAAAGTTGTGGAAACATGTATGATTTTCTCAGAAAGTCATGAGACCAAGGATTGTCCTTCAATCCCAGGGCTCAAAGTTGTCTTTCAGAAGGACCCAATTCAGTAGAATCTCTTTTTTTTTTTGTTTCAAGAAGACCTTGGCAAGGGCAACAAAATCAAGGATTTAACAATCCTATGAATTTTCAGCCCCCACCAAATTGGAATTCTTGGCAACAATTGTGGCCCCAACCTCAAAATCATTATCAATCTCAATCATGGGCACAAGGGGTACAAAATCCTTATGGGAGATTTTCTCAATTTTATCAATATCCTCCATCTTTTCAGGGCTATCCTCTCCCAAAAAATCAACAACAAAATCCACATCTTCCAAATCAAATTCCACAACTTTCATTGCCATTTCCACAACAACAACCTCCTCAACCAAATCAAAATCCTCAACTCTTGCTTCCATTTCAACAAAAGCCAAATCAACTACCAACCCATCCATTACTAAATCCCAACAACAAAAACCCTAAGAATGCTTACATGGTAGAAGGACAACAATTTCCTACCTACATGATTGTTCCTCTAGATCTTAATGATGTTCAACTTAGATTTAGTAGGATTTTAGACAGGGAAAAACCTTCTATAGATGTTCAAGATCAAGATGTTTCTGAGGATGATTCCCTTAAAGTCAATAAAAGTTTTGAAGGAGCATCCCTTCAAAACCCAACCATTCAAATAGAAAAACAAAAAGAGTCAACCCCCACAACTCCTATAGTTGAGCAACCTGTATCTACATCCACACCTCCTTTTTCTGAAAGATTGCAAATTGACAAGGGGGTGGAAAAATAAATCTAGTTTCTTGACTATGATTTCCTAGATGAATTAAAGAATGTCTGTATCAAGATTCCCTTGCTACAATCCATTAGAGAGATTCCTATTCTAGCAAAAAAAATAAAGGATTTGAGTATCAAAAGACCAATTAGGAAATCAAGAGACACAAAAAGAATCCACCTAGTAGGAAAAATAGCAGATATCATGATGGGAAAGATTACCATGTAGAAATATGTGGATCCAGGTAGTCCAATTATAAAAACACACATAAATGGGATAGAAATTCCAAATATATTGATTGACTTAGGATTTGCTATAAACATTATGAGTAGACAGACTATGGAACATCATAAACTTCCTAATATTCTTTTTACACCTACCTTACTGCAACTTGTAAATAGATCAGTAATCAAACCAGATGGTGTATTAGAAGACATTCCTTAGATTCTTGGGAATATCCAGTAGATTTCATGATTTTGGCTCCCAAAAGTAATCTAGGAGTGCACCCACTCATCTTAGGAAGACCTTGGCTAGCCACAGCTGATGCTTTTATTAGTTGTAGATCTGGGGACATGTACATTTTTTATGGTAGTTCAACAAAGAAATTCACTTTGTATCCTCCAGTAAAAGCCATTACAGAAGTAGGACATAATGAATGGGTCGATGATGAAGATACTATACAACCTGTCTTTACTCTCTCTGAAGTTAGTGAAGATAGTCAAATCTTGAATCCATTAGAAAATTTTGAAACATCTTCGGAATATGACCACACACAATTTCAGCTAGATTTTGATATTGAATATTTGTCATCAAGGCAAATGCCTCTCTACTCCATGCAAGAGTTTGGCAGTTCTGTAGTTGAAATTTTTCCAGGTAAAGCATTGAATATTAATAAAAATTTGGAAAAGTTACAATAGGAGGAGCTAACCAAAGTATTGCAAAAACATTATGCTACATTTGCATGGGAGTATACTGATATGAAAGGTATTGACCCTAAGACTTGCATCCATCATATCTATATTGAGGAAAATAGTAGACCAATCAGACAACCTCAGAGAAGGATGAATCCAAATCTTAGGGAGATTGTGAAAGATGTTATAGATATGATATGAAAATATAAGACAATGCAAATAAACCCAATAATAACAAGATCTGAATATAATAGAAATGCTTCTTTATTGATTAAAACCCTTAAGGTAGGGCAACACCATACATTCACTCCTTAAGGAAGGAGAACACTCCACAAGTCATATGTCTGTTCATACAATAATCCTTGACACCTCTCAATGGGGAGTCTTTAGCCTCTATATAGGCCTCATACATACAATACCATGGGTCATTACTATGGTTCCATCAATACCATCTATTTAATACCATGGGCCTATTACATTATTACTAACTACTTATGGTCCCTTACATGATACGGGTTAACCACCTTATTTATTACTATGGCCCATCCCATTATTACATTATTCCCTTAGGTACCTCCCTTTGTACCCCATATTATCCCCCCTAGGTATATTACATTCTACCCCCTTAACATATTTTGTCCCCGAAACATGGGAAAAACACAAATAATAAGATCTACTCAAAAGAGTAGTCCACTGGTCCCATGCACGTGCATCTAGCCATCCAAGAGAAAGGTGAACCCTCAATCTCTCTGGTGACTCACTCGCTTGAGATGGAAGTTGACCATGGCAGCGCTTCTGTGTTGATGTGTAGTATGTGGATCTTCGCTTCTCGCTATCCGTTATGTGGGGGTTGTTGTCCTTGTCGCTAATTGGTTGCCATATTGTTGGTTGTTTTCTTCCGAGGTGATGTGGGTGATGATATGTTGAATTTTTAACCCACGGTGTCTTTTTCTTTAATTCACCCTTTACTGGAGCCTGACTGTTATTTGGTGCATGTTGTGGTGCTTGCTGTGGTGTCTTATCTTCCAATATTACTTCAACCACTGAGCCCCTCATCTGATGTATTAGCACCTATAACCTTTTATGCTTTAGCCTCTATTTTTGTTTGATTGTCGATCATCACTGGCTCATCATCTGATATTTCAGTCCCTGGAACATCTTCTGCTTCAGCCTCTGTGTACTCTACCTATTTATTGATGGAAATATCCTGTAATGTAATTTTCTTCTTTTTATACCAGAGCTTCAAGAATTTATTCTACACATTAATATTGATAGTACTCATGGATTCCATCCAAGGATATCCCAAAACAACATCCATGTTATCCATATTTGAAGTATAAAAATCACCATGCAACACATACTTATCCATTGAAAGCTTCAAATCTTTGTAAACTTGCACATCTTGTGTGTTTTCAATGTGCTTTGCTGGCACTTGTAATTTTTTTGCCATGTTGACATTTATGAGATTTTTCTTGCAACTCGGATTTATAGACACAATGATTTTCTCCTTCTGAATCAATCCATGAACCTGCAATAAGGATATACCAGTAGAAAATAACCCCACATGTTTCCCATTATCTTGTTTTCTAGCTTGGGACCATTTTTCTAAAAGAAGTTCTTTTAGTTTTTCATGAGGAAGCTGCACCACTGAATCGTCAAGTGAGTCCCACCATTTAGTAGCTTCATCTTTTAGATTAAATAGCAGGCGACTTACCCAAAATTGTTTGTGTCGAGATTTGTGATATTATATAAATTCTTCAATAGCAGGACCCTTATCATTCCCTGTAAAAAATTACTTTCTAGAAGCCATGAAGGTTTGAAAAAAGATTCATGTACTTGGCTAAAATTTGAAATGGCCACAATTCTGTCAATATTGCTCAGAATCCCTATTATGACCTATTTTTGGAAATGGAACAACCATTTTACATCTTCCCATGTGGTAGAAATCTCAAGCTAGGCATTGGAATTTCAGATCCGCACTGCAACTCTTCTGCCATCACCAAAAATTAAAAAAAAAAGAGCTGATTCTAAATCAGCGATATCTCCTTCATTCGGACTCCGATTCGGCCGATTGTTTTTTGAAATCGGGTATTTTTTCATAAAGAATTCAAATCAGAAATTATATTTTATAGATTTTTCTCCAAAATGTACAGATTTGCGCTGCAAACTTGCTACCTTGAAAAAATGTCTGCAACACCACTGATTTTTAGATCAGCGATATCTCCCTCATCCGGACTCTGATTTGGCCGATATTTTTTTTGAAATTGGGTAATTTTTCACAAGGAATAAAGATATGAAATTATATTTCATAGGTTTTTCCCCAAAATGTATAGATATGATCTGCAAACTCACCGCCCCTGAAAGTTCCTGCAAAAAATAATAAAAAAATTCTCCACTTTTGCCCAAAAAAGTGCTCTAATACCACTTGTTATAGATCTGATATGAAAATATAAGACAATGCAAATAAACCCAATAATAACAAGATCCAAATATAATAGAAATGCTTCTTTATTGATCAACACCCTTAAGGTAGGGCAACACCATACATTCACTCCTTAAGGAAGGAGAACACTCCACAAGCCATATGCTTGTTCATATAATAATCCTTGACACCTCTAAATGGGGAGCCTTTAGCCTCTATATAGGCCTCATACATACAATACCATGGGTCATTACCATATTTCCCTCAATACCATCTATCTAATACCATAGACCCATTATTTTATTGCTAACTACTTGTGGTCCCTTACATGATACGGGTTAACCACCTTATTTATTACTATGGCCCATCCCATTATTACATTATTCCCTTGGGTACCTCCCTTTATACCCCATATTATCCCCCTTGGTATATTACAAAAGAAGAGCTCCAAAATCTATTCAATGCGAACTTCATTTACCCGATTTCAGATAGTCGATGGGTTTCTCCCTTGGTTATAGTACCCAAAAAGAATGGTAAATGGAGGGTGTACATTGATTACAAGGAATTGAATAAAGCAGCTTTGAAGGATCACTTTCCTTTGCCCTTTATTGATCAAGCATTAGATACATTAGCAGGCAAAAAGTAATTTTCTTTTTTGGATGGTTTTAGTGGTTACAATAAAATTCAGGTAGACTTGAAGATCAGGATAAAAACACATTTACTTGTCCATGGGGAACTTTTTCCTACTGAGGGCTTCCTTTTGGATTATGCAATGCACCCACAACATTCCAAAGAGCAGTACTAGGAATTTTTTCTGATCTAATCCATGATTGTGTAGAGGTGTATATGGACGATTTTATAGTGTATGGCAATACATTTGAGAAAGCCTTAGAAAATTTGGAAAAAATCCGTATAAGGTGTAAAGAAACAAACCTTTCATTAAGCCATGAAAAATGCTTTATGATGTTTACTGAAGGCATCATTTTGGGACATCATATTTCAGGGGATGGGATTAAAGTTTATAAATCAAAAGTTGAAGTCATATCCAAGTTACCTGTTCCATATTGTCAAAAATATGTTAGAATTTTTCTAGGATTTACTGGTTATTATAGAAGATTTATAGAAAATTTTACCAAAATACCATCTCCACTCTTCAAACTGCTTACAAAAGACTGTGAATTCAAATGGAGTCCTGATTGCCGATCAACATTTGAAGCTTTGAAAACAAGAATATCTGAAGCGCCTATCTTGAGAGGACCAAATTGGAAACTTCCTTTCCATATTTCTACAGATGCTTCAAATACAACTCTAGGACCTATATTGGGACAAAAAGACTTGGTTCCTTATGCCATTTATTATACCAGTAAAAATTTAACTCCCTCTGAGTTGAACTATACTATGACTGAAAAAGGCTTCTTAGTTGTTGTTCATGCAATTAATAAGTCCATACATGATATAACAGCCTATAAAACTTTTATTCATACTAATCATTCTGCAATTATATATCTAATGAAAAAACCTGCTACTAATTACAGAGCTACAAGGTGGCTCCTACTTTTGTAGGAATTCAATATTACTATGTTAGATAGACCAGGGAAACAAAACACAATAGCTGATTTCTTGTCTAGGATTTAAAATATCAAAGAAGATTCTCTTGTAGAGGATAAGTTTCCTAATGAATAATTGTTTGCAGTAACTGCTAAGACTCCTTGGTTTGTAGATATGGCTAACTATTTAGTTACAGGGAAACTACCTCCACATTTATTTCCTAGTGAAAGAAGAAAGATTATTCAGGAGAGTTCAAGATATTCATGGATTTCTAATGAATTGTTTAAAACAGGGCCAAACTTTGTGATCAGAAGATGTGTCAAGGAAGATGAAATGCCTGATATTCTCAAAGCATGTCATGATGAACCATGTGGTGGAAACTTTGTTGACAAGAGGACAACCTATAAAATGCTTTCTTTAGGATATTATTGGTCGTCCCTCTTCAAAGATGCAAAAAAATATGTCAAAAGGTGTGACAGCTGCCAAAGGGTAGGGAAACCTACCCTCTCAAATGAGATGCCATTACAACCTCAGGTACTCATCAAACCCTTTGAAAAATGGGCTTTAGACTTTATTGGACCTATTAATTGTCCATCTAAACAGAAAAAGTATATATTGGTATGTACTGATTATGTCACTAAATGGGTAGAAGCCAAAGAATTATTTTCTG
The DNA here is from genome assembly GCA_000404065.3 of Pinus taeda. NCBI lineage: Eukaryota > Viridiplantae > Streptophyta > Pinopsida > Pinales > Pinaceae > Pinus > Pinus taeda. The sequence continues at coordinate 97,974 of APFE030537391.1, read as the reverse complement.
CTACTGAACATTCAGTTGCTATTTTTCTTTTTGAGGATATTTTTACTCTCTTTGGTGTTCCAAGAGAAATTGTGACAGATTAGGGAGGTCAATTCACATCCAGACTGATGGAGAAGATGATGGAAGAATACAAGGTCAAGCACAAAAAATGCACTCCTTACCATCTGCAAGAAAATGGTCAAGTGGAGTCGACAAACAAAGTAATTGAAGGCATCATTATCAAGACTATTCATCTACACAGAAGAGATTCGGTAGAAAGGCTTCTTGAAGCCTTATGGGCCTACAGAACCACATGGAGGAACACAACAAGACATTCTCCCTATGAACTTGTTTATGGGAAGGAAGTTATGCTCCCCATTGAGTTTTAAGACCTTCAAGATGGAAGTTCAATTGGGAATGGATCTATCAGAAGCCCAAAAGCACAGAATGGAGCAGTTGAATGAACTATATGAGATCAGACAAGAAGAAATTTCAAGAACTAATCTAGTTCAACATCAAAGAGCTAAGTGGAATGACAAATACATCAAGGACAAAAAGCTTCAAGAAGGAGGTTGGGCATTGCTATTTGATTCCAAGTTCAAAGATTTTCAAGGTAAATTTCAGACTCATTGGCTTGGCCCATATGAGATTGAAATATTTTTTTAGCAATGGAGCAGTAAGAATCAAAACAATTGATGAGTATCAAACTCTTCTCATTGTGAATGGTCACAGGTTGAAGATCTATCATAAGCCACTCTCAAAGGAGAAGTTTATCAAAATCTTTCAAGATAATTCTGCAAGGCTAGTGAAGAAAAATCCTTCTTCTCCACCAACCTAGTCTTTGTTCTTTTCTTCATCATCTAAAAACAAAAATGTATAAGCCTAAAAACCAATCACTGATTGGTAGTATTATACAGAAAATACAGGGCAAAAATTAGAAGCTTCTGACGCCCTATATTTTCCAAAAAAATCTTTCTCATTTCACTCATAGTTGTTTCATTTCATGGCATTTCATTTCATTCCACCTCGTCTCCACATTCCACCAATAAAATTTCTTTCAGTTTATCTTCATGTTCACCTTTCCATATATCATTCATTCAGTCATTATTCATTCCATCCATCTCCATTCACTTCGCCAAGTAATATGTTATTCACTATGTCAGTTTCCGCAGATGAATCCTGATTCCACAGCTGAACATTGACTCCACAGTTGATTGTTGATTCCGTAGATAATCCTCTGTTACTCTATAGTGATAGTCAAGTGATTAGCCAAATAATGATGAAAGTCAAATGCAGGTATGGAAGAGAAAAATATTTTGAAGATGTCAACACCTAAAAGCACCAACAAGAGTTAGCTAATCAAAAGTTAGCGCATGGAAGTGGTAAGACTCTAAGGTATGAGCAAAATCATTTTCAAATATCACTTTAAACACATAATCTGTATAGTTCGTAAAAACACAAACTCCATAATGTGTAATGATTGATTTGATAGCCACCTTAACTCCTCCATGATCTCTGCATAACTCTAACATGACCTTCGCATCAAATTCCAACAGCCTCATAATCCTCTTTCGAATTTAGCTCATACTCAGTTGTACGTCTGCATTACACCTATTGAACCGACTAATCATGAAGACGTAAGCCAATTGACCATGGCTCTCCTCCTCTAATGCTCCACTCTATAGTAATTTTACGAATTCACCAACGTCCACTCCACAGCCTTTTATTTCAAAATTCTATTTAGTTTCGCCATTCTCACTCTGTCTCCATACTTTCACACTGAGTTTATGTTTGTCAGTTCAAGGTTTGTTTACACAGGCCTTTGATCCGTGAACCTATTCTCATTGCATGCTCTGTATTCTTTAATCACTGGTTTCTCCGCAGCCATTTTTCCATTCTCCGCTCATATCATTGTTCTGCCTCCGTGAAACCATCACTTACAGAGGTATTTTCGAAGCAAGGAGAAGGAATGGGTCTTCTGGTAAGAACAAATCCAGATGGAGCCAAATTTATGGAGGGTTATCCACAACTGAAAAGCATGTTAAGGAAAGTAAGATGGTTGTAGTTTATTCATAAGTTTAGGGGTCATAATCAAGAAGCCACAAGGACGTTTGCAAGGTCCTTCAACAGTATGGAAGTTGAGATTGGGGATATCAAATTCCCGGTAACGGAGGCATCCATTGCAATAGCAACAGAACTTCCATAGGAAGGAGAATTATGGTTCAAAAATAAGGACTTTGATGAAAAGGCCTAGAGGATCATTCTGCGTAACCTAGGTATGGACATATCTATTTTTAAATGAGGCATTCCTATTTCATCCGTAAAAGAAAAATGGACGAGTCTGCTATTGATAATTCAAAAATTCATTACGTGTGAAGGAAGGTATGGGTCTATGTACATGTACCACATAAGGTTATTAATGAATTTTCTGGAGAGTCAAACCATCAAACTTCCTTATTTCTTGTTGAGTAGCTTGAGAAAGATGTCTACCACTGTACAAAAGAATCTAGATGATATAGAGCCTCATCTTTATCATCATGGCCTTGTTAAAATTCTGGGTGAAAATCAATTGAAGGAGAGAGGGGATATATGGGAACAATTCCTAATTAGGAATTTCTTTCAGGACCCACCTGAAATGCCTGAGGGTAGCTCAACAAGAAAAAGTAGGAGAAGAAGAACAAATGTAAACATTCAAGATACACCTACTAGCATAACCAAGAAACCAATAAAGAAGAAACGTTGTTTGAAAATTTGACTGAGATTAGAAAATAAGTAAAACAGAAAGGGAAAAGAAATGTTGAATATATTTATCTGACCCCAAAACCTTCTTTAGAAGAAGAACAGGTAATTTTTGAGAGGCTAGTTCACCTTAAAGAACAGCCAGCTAAGGCAAAAGAAAAAGGAAAGGAAAACAAAGTATACAAAAGGGAGATATGAGCTCAACGAGTTTAAGAAGGAGCTCAAGACTTAAAGGCAAATTGAAGAAAATGCAAATCAAAGAAGCCCACTTCATCGAACTAGGAGGGAAAACACCAGAAATCACTCCTCCTAACTATGGTCCACAACATTCTCCTTCTCCTCAACTACATTTTGAAATCAATCCAAGGAAGACCGCACCAGAAATTGATCAAACTCAGCAACATATGTATGATTTTATTTAATAATTGGAAAAGACTACAACAGAACAGGGCACTTCATCTAATCAGCCTGGTACAACTCAAGAAATTTTGTTCTAATCATTAAAACAAGAGGTTTATGAACTAGAAGTCCTAAACAGACATATCAAAAGGGAAAATGAGACATTGAAAGAGAAAAACAAATTGGACAAAATCATCCATGACAACACCATGCTGCATTTAGGATTGTGCACAAGAAAAATAGGAAATTGAAGAAGAAGAACAGGAAGTTGAGCAGAGCCCTTATCAATCTGAAATACAGGTGCCTTATGATGAAGCCCAGGATGACAGTGACACCAAGGAAGAAGAAGAAAAGGTTAGATTTATTAGCAAAAGTCTCGGAGTAGATGAATTGAAGGAAGGATAATCACATTTTTGGTTGCATGAGGACATGCAACATCTTCACAGTGGGGGTATGTTGAACCCCAGAACTAACTCTCTTCTACATACTTTTCTAAACCTTTTTTCTTCCATTTTCCCACATCAGTGCCTCATAAGCTATCAAATATTGTTACATATTGATTCTAGGAGTGCATTTAAGTGGTTTTCAAACTATATCGTTATGTGTGCTATTTGATTTAGATTTTGTTCATCAACTACAGAATGTAGCCTCTTTCCACAGCTGACTCGCAATTCCATAGTTGTTTTCATTGTTTTGTAGGTTACAGGTGTTAGCAGGAGAAACGAGGCACATGGGCATTCAGAAATTATCCATACATGGACAAGGTCCTATTTGTTTAGCCGAATTCGTGACGAAAGGCATCAGTCAAAGGATGGTCAACAGAAGAGTCCTACGTCAATTAAGACTCTGTTCTAGCACGTGAAAAAGTCTGAAATTGTTCTTGGGTTCATGGATCCACTTTTTCCATCTGAAGACCATCTCCATGATGCAATCTAACACCCACCTTTCGTAGATTTAATGTTTATGGCAACCAAGAGGCTGAATTTCCAGATTCTGTACTATTCACATGTCCTCTACTGAAATTTTTTCTCCAAAAGGCAGTTATCTATTTCTCCTATAAGTATAAGTGTTTGCAACGCAATTAGTTAGTCTTGTTGTTGTTGTTTTAGCGTTAGTTTTGTTGTTGTAACGAGAAGACATATTCTCTGATTTGAAATACAAAAACCCTGTTTTCTTATGACTGTTTGAAGCATGGTTTTGAGGTGATAGCATATCAACCCAAGGATGTGCCGAGGGCCCCTGCTGGCTGAGGTTTTGCTTTTCATTTTTGTATAGTTTTTCATGCATGTTTTCTTTTATTTTAACTATACATTTCTCACATTCTGTTCATGGTATTAATCATTTTGTCCTGTACATATTTTTGCGACATTGTTATATTTTCCACTAATGCTGATCAGTGCATTTCAGGATAGGTTATGCTCGAGATTTTTAATATAGTTTTACATCAAGTGGTGATATGAGACTTGCTTCCTTTGCTGTACTTTAGCTTTTAATTCCAGTTGTCATGCTTGAGATTTGTTTACTGCTTTTAGCTAGTTTAGATATCAATTTCTTCATGCTACATGACATTATCTCCGGTGACTTTAGCTTCTCCGGTGACTTTAGCTTAACCCCATTTTAGAAGTTGATTGGCAAGCTATCGGATTGTAGGTGAAGTAATTTGATTTTGCTTTCATTAGCTTGCAAATAGACAATTTAGATATCAGTTCTCTATGCTACATGATGTTATCTCCAGTGCCTTTAGCTTAACCTTGTTTTAGAAGCTAATTGGCGAGCTGTCGGATTGTAGGTGAAGTAATTTGATTTTGCTTTCATTAGTTTACAAGTAGATAGTTTAGATATCAGTTCTTTATGCTACATGACATTTTCTCCGGTGCCTTTAGCATAACCCTGTTTTAGAAGTTAATTGGCGAGCTATCGGATTGTAGGTGAATTAATTGATTTTGCTTTCATTAATCTGCAAGTAGATAGTTTAAATGTCATTCTTTCATGCCATATGATGTTATTTCCAGTGTCCTTAGCTTAAGCCCTTTTTAGAAGTTAATTGATGAAATATTGGAATTATGGGTGAAATCAGTGACTAGTTTCCAGCTTCTTTAATTTTGGTTTTAAGTGCAGTAGTCTAGATTTTATTTCTGTAATTAGATGGAAAACAGAGACAGTAACCTCATGTTTAGTACTTCATCTTTTGCTTGATTTAAGCAGCTACATGTTTACACTTTTTTTCAAGTTCTGATTTTATAAATAGCATGTTTTGAGATATTTGAAGTGCTATGTTTGGAAATTACCATAAGAGGCATAAACCTTGTCTTAAATTCCACATCCATACCTGACCTTTAAAAGTATTCTTAAGACCTTAGAATGAGATTTCCATTTTTATTAGACACTTTAGGAGACCAACAAGGACAAAACCCCAAAAACAAGATACAAAATTGAAAACAATAAAGTAAGAAAGAGGTTGTCTTGCACATATTGTGCGCCACACTTCATCAGTTTATGATTCCCGGATCGATAATTTATGTAGCAATTTAGGACACACTAAATTGACTAAACATATGGTATAGAGGGTAGAATTCATGCTCCATCACATTTTAAATAATGAGTAGATAGCAAACATATTCCCCAAGGCTTTGTCAAAATGGAAGTTATTCTTTTTTTAGAGAGCAACTTGGATTGATGGATGTGGCCCTCCTGGGTAAGGTTCCTGACTGATTGAGAACACTAAGCATGGCTCTTCCCCCTTGTTGAGATCCTAGGGTCATGAATGGAGCATTAAGGGCTCCTAGGGTTGAGGGAACTCTAGATAATAGGTTAGGGTTTGATCCTTACCCCTATGGTAAGTCGATCTCACCTATTGTCATTGTAGGGTGTGTCTGTGATCCTTGTCATTTATGAAAAGTGGGTATCTCCCCCTACCACCAAATATGGGACTTGAAAAATTATACCCCAGTTGGAATCCTACCCACAAATTGGGCTTGTTTGATTGGTCCTCCTCATCTAGCCAATGGGTTGAGGTGACTTGAGATAAGGTGTGATCCTTACCTGGCCAGGTAAGTCAATCTTTCTCAAGTCATGGGATGCATGTGTTCTACCACTTAATTCTTGAGGCAGAGGATCGGTAGAAAATAGGACAAAGTTTGATGTGTAAGTTGATCTAGCCTATTGTTATTAGATGATAGGATAGAGTGGCCCTTCATTCAATCTCACGTATTGTCATTGGTCAATAAGATAGAGTGTGATCCTTGCCCTTGTGGTAAGTAGATCTCGCCTATTGTCCTTGGATAGAGGGTGGTAGCTTTATCTCCCCTATGCTGTCAAATCCTTCTTATTTTAGATTCAAAGGTTCTCAATAGATGAGTAGAGATAAGAAGAGTTGAGCAGAGATGAGCAAAGACAACATTTAATTTGATGATGGTGAGACATTTACGATGAGATATATAATGCAGTTAGGAATTTCTCCCTATTTGAGAGGGATTGTTAATTGGAAACTCAGGGAAATAATCCCCCCTTTAGAGAACCTTCATCATCCAGAGACCCTCTTTCCCTTGGAAGAATTTAATTAGTCAATAAAAAATATTTTTTTAATGTGAAAACCCGCATGTTCACAAAAGTAAAGGTCAACTTTAAAGACAAATTGGGTCTCTTCCAATGCCTATAAATACAACTCAATGGAACCTCATTTGTGTTGGAAATAATAATGAGAGGGGGAGTGAATCAGTATTATCAAGTCAAATATTCCTTTTTCAAAAATAAAATGATATACGCTAGTTTAGTTAATTAAACCTGTGTATATACGCAACTATGCAGAAGGAAACCCCCGTATACAAAGCAAACTTTTAATTCACTTTATCTTTCTAATGTTGGTTGTTAATCTGTGTTTCAGAATAAAATAACCAGTAACCAGAAACAGTAAAACAGAGTAAAAATACAATCACACATAAGAATACAAGATATAAGGTGGAAACCCAATGTGGGTGAAAACCACCTGCTGCAATTCGTCTCTATCTTCTTTTTAAATTAGAAACTTATTTTACAATGTAATGGTGCAGTCCTTTACCAGTACGCAGGCTACAACCTAAAAAGAGCTACAAGCCTCTCTCGTTCTCCAGCTTCTCCTGGAAGGGAGCTACAACCCCCTTTAGCTCTTGCACTAGCCAAGATACTAGTACGTAGGTACTGGCCTACTCAAGGCTACAACCTTCTTTTTCTTCTAGGGACCACATTTCATAAATTTTCAGACTGAATCCATGAACATCAATCAATCATCAAGAATTTCTCCATCAATCAATCTCCTTTTCACCAATTAGATCTGAATCAAATAGATACTTCTCTGACAGTTGTACTCAAAACACAGTACCAGAAACCACACACCAAAATATGAACCCAGAACACAGCAGCAATAAACAGAAGCAGCTAGATCACAACTTAAAATATATACGCTATTTCAATAACCTGCAACATGCGTGCATACGCCTCTGAGTTTGGGACAACCTACGTATACGCTGTTTACACTTACTGAACTAGCGTGTATATGCGCCTTAGCTTCACTAAACCTGCATACAGATCTATAAAGGATAATTCACTCTTTCAGATATTCAAACACTAATTAACCCAGATTATCGGTGTTATAGATCCAGCAAGCGCCACATATAACAGACCAAAATCATACAAAGATACTATCATTCAAGCTTAAAGATTATGACCCATCAATA